>LUCG01067886.1:0-21264 GCA_001633085.1 Carthamus tinctorius | reverse complement strand
AAAAAAATGCGGGACCGTACTTCCTAGTGGGATATACTGGGTCTGTTTGGTTTTGGTTTTTTGGTCATTGCTAGGATTCTTTTTATGTCGTTGGTTAATCTGTTAGTACATCAAAAGCATAACCGGGTCTCGGGTCTAGGTCTGGGATATCCCACAGTTGTGCATACTTCGTCAATTATGCACCTTCTTTGCTTGTTCTCATATTCTTTATCCCAATCACGGGGTAACTCGAAAACCCCATTTTCTTGATCTTAAAGTACATGAATGCGGTAGTGGAAATGAAATCCAGACTCGACGATTTATTGTATTAGAGTTTGAGAAGTCCTAGTTTGAATGTAAACTTAGGTGTCGTCTGTTTATTAAGAGGTCTGAAGTCTGATTTCACGTCTAAAAAATAATAGGTGGATGGTGCACCTCTTAAAATTTCAGAGAATGGTAAGAGGTTTTCGAACCTTTTCTTAAAAAATATAACAAATAGTCTCAAGTCTGCAAACCTCTTAATTTTCAGACTTGAGAGGTTTTAAGAGGTATTTTTTAAAAACAAGCTGTCCCTTAATCAACTACATGGTGTTCATATATAACTGTAATTATTAAACCACCTAAAATATACAATTTAGGGACTTCATATTTAAACCTTGTTCAACTACTTGTATACTAAGGGGTTGCTTGGTTGGTTTTCTATTAAGTCTTGTATAGATACAGTTGTCTATGTGGATTAATCTGTCTCTATAAATCGGGAAGGTTTTTGTTAGGGAGAGATTTTTCATAGATGGAAGAAACGTGTTTTTTAATTGGGAGTGATAGGTTAGGAAAAACTTGGCTTTTTGCATAAAGCCCCTAAAAGGTTACTGAATAAACCACTTTCTATACCATTAAGCCACTACCAAACAATCATGTATAACTGACAGTAAAAGTTGTGAGTCTCATTAAGCTCATTAAGGGGGTGTTAGGGAGTGTTTATGATTTATTAGCTTCCTGGGAAAGCAATAAGCTGTTTTGAAGTGTTTGGGTAGCTTTCCCAGGAAGCTATAAGCAATTTTTTGAGAAGGCAAAATATTTTGACTTCCTGGAAAAACTAATAAGCTGATAAGCACTTTTGATCATAAGCACTCCCAAACACCCCCTAAACATGTTATTCACTTATTTGTCTGTTCAAAGATTACGAATTCGAATATCGTACACAAACGATAACCAATTAACTTATTAGAGTTTCTTCATATGATGAAGTCTGTAAGAGATGTCTTTAAACTAAGTTTGTGACAATTTACTTAATTAAATGTGTGTTTTTGTATTTTTCTTCTTTCTTGGTGGTGATTGATGACCAAATAACATTGTAGTTTTATTTTGTTTATATTACAGGATTTGCAACACCACTATAACATGGCCTACTACACAAGCATATGAAGGTGAAGTGTTTTTGTGAGTTGTTTTGTTATCTTATTTCCAAATAATTTCCCAAACTACAACTCTAAATTTGATGATATGGGTGTCTTTGGATTTTTCTGAAAAGTTTCAAGAACACACTCATGGAAGAAATCTGTTTGTTGTACGCTAGTCCTAGCTACTATCGATCGAAATATCATTTCGATACATCTTTTTTGCAGTATTATTGTTGTAACAACATAAAAGACCGTGTTAACTGTAAAAGTGAAACCCTAAGGTCTTGGTAGGGGTTTTTGGAGAGCAAGGGCCTGTATGTTAGCAACTTAATGAGCTTAATAGGACTCATGGCTTATTCGATCAACTATACATGACTGTTTGGTAGTAGCTTATGGATATAGAAAGTGGCTTCTTTAGCAAGCTTTAGGAGGGAGCTTTATGTAGAAAGCCAAGTTTTTGTCCACACTTGTCTCTAAAATTAAAAAACACGTTCATTTCATCTATTAAAAGACCTCTCAAACAAAAACCTTCCCAATCTATACAGACATATTGATTCATACAGTCAACTCTATACAAACATATTGATTCATACAGTCAACTCTATGTGAATATGATCTTTATGTCAAAGAGTAGAGTGGTTGTTTTATAGAGACCCATGGCTTGTAAAAAGTGTGCAAAAGATATAAGTAGGTATGCTTAGGTGGTTGTTTTTAAAAAAAAAAACTTACCACATATTTCTATTGGCAAACAAGTGACAATCTAGACATTTAATTACCTTTTATTTTCGTTCGACGGTAGCGTCGTTCTTTCGATTTCAACGTTGCTTTTATCCCCAGATGCACCCGAATATGCATAACCACAAAAGATGAAGATAGTTGATTTGTGTTTTGGCTTTCTAGAACATTTTGAATTGCTTAAATTAGGACTTCCATGTGTGAGATTGATTACGACTTTATAGCCTCACAAATCTGTCAACCTTCTATGTTTATTATTTTTCAATTTTCATTTTGTCATTTGATCATCGATGCTCACTTCATTTGACGTATTTAAGATGAAATTTTTGAGAAATAAAATAGACAAGTATACATAAGATATCGGTTTACAAAAACAAACAGTCTTACCAATTCAGATTCCAAACTTCAACATTCTCTCTTAAAACTCAAAAGTGAATTCGAACTTTAGACTTCAACACTACACCTTAAATTCAGAAAAGATCAATATAAGTTGGTGTTGATTGTAAAACCCCAACCAAAAGAACCTATTATATCTTATTTCTTTTACTCTGTTATGGGGGAGCATAAACCAAATGATAAGGGTATATCTCATTTTCTTATTGATGATAAAAACGATATTTCTTTCTCTTCAACATTTAGGCAAGTAAAGAAGTAGTATCCTTTGCCCTTTATCTAGTGTTTTATGGAAAGAAACGATATTTCTTTCTCTGTTTTTTTTTTTCTTACCGCCATACACTCCTAGATATATGTTGTTATTTTTATTTTACCTCACCATCATTATGTGATATAATTTATAATTTAAGAATTTTGAATTAATAAATACGGTATATGGACTTAGGATCTAACACCGTGAAGGTAAATAAAACTCGAATACGCAGATCTAAAAATCACTTTCGATGCAAAAAAAAATATCTAAAACAAGGTAAAAAACGAAACATTCACAACTCAAATGATGTGAAGGTTACAAATATATAATGCGAACTTTCAGAGCGGAAATGATGTGAATGTTTCGTTTNGTATTTTTACGTTTTTTTGAAATTTTTTTCTTCGATAGTGTTTTTTAGTATGTTTTTACGATGTATGTTCAATTTTTTTTACCTTTACAAGTGTTTTGATGTGAAGTTTCATGTAAAATATGTTGGTCTCACCGGTCTCACAGAAATAGCTTGGTCTCACCAGAACTTAACCTACGGTATATGCATATATGTTAAATAGTTTATAATTAATATTCTTTATTTAAAAGGTTTTACCATTTTGCTTAAATTAGCTAGTCTTATTGATTTTTATGTAATGCGACTAATATGCTTTTGGGCCTAACGATTTATGACGATTGATCGCTATGAAACTCTCATATTCGAAAACCGACAAAGTTTTATTTATAGGGTAGATTCGATATTAATTATATCGTTTTAATCAGTTTTTGTGCTCAAACGGATTTATAAGTTATATAATTTATATATATTTGGAATAAACAATTTACGTAGATAATAACGACACTTTCAGATTTGGGAAAAGATGATGTTTTAATTTTAGAGTTATTTGAGCGACAAAATAGAAATATGTCATTTACAGATTATGGAAATATCATATTGATACCAATTTTCATATTTAGATACGTTAAAAAATATAGATACCGTTAATGTTAGAAAGATCAAAATATGATTTCGACAAATTAGAAATTTCAAAAAAAAGGTATAGCAATAGCACGTCTATGGGTAGGTATTATCAAATAGCTCTCATATATATGTTTATATTGAGATTTGGGATTATGTATACAAAGTTATACTCAATAAATACAATAGTATATATAATAAGTAAAATATTGAATAATATCATATATTTATATGTATGTTAGCATTGTAGAAAGAAATTGAGAAGTTTGATTTTATGTCCGCCTCTATGATGATCCACCTTCTCCATATTTTCTATAAATATGAGATTTAATTTTAGTTTTTGTCTCTGAGATAATGAAATTTCACTTTTATCCTTAAGATTTATGGTTTTATTGAGAGTGGTACTTAAAATTTCACTTTTTGTCTTTAATATAAAACCTTGAAAATTATTTAAATTACAAGATTGCCATTGTAATAATAAAATGAAAAACAAATTTGTATTGTAGCCTGTAGGGGGTACTTTTTTGGTGTTTTTGAAGCTCATACAAGTGTATACGTAGCGACAACTGAAAATAACAACAATCAGGGCATTGCTTTTTTGAATGTACAGAAGTTGTTGAACGTTTGAACAAGAAAAAATGACCTTTAGAGAAAATTTTCTTTTGTATTTAAAAGCTCGAAAATATTCTCTAAAGGTTTTAGAGAAGCTTTTACTTCCGTCAACAATCTTCCATATATAACGGTAGGAAAATGTTTTAGGAAGGTTTTAAGAAGATTTTACTTCCGTCAACAACTTTCCCTATTTAGTTACACTTTTCACATTTGTCTTATATATCCTTCTCTAAATGTTACTTTTAGATACACTTGCAATCCTTCTCTAAAAATTTCTTCTCTAAAATCCCGTTTTCTTATAAATAGTTGTACGAGTTCGTGTTATTCTTAGTTTGTTTTGATGTAAAGTACATAAGTAATATTATATAATAACTTTTTGTATTACTTTATTAAACAAAAAGCTTAGGATTAGTAGACCCGTCACAACGCACGGGCTATCCCACTCGTTCCTATAAAAAATTCGAGGAAATTCCCTTTTTGTCCCCGTGATTTCTTAAAAACACAATTTATGTCCTTATGCTTTTTGAAATTGTCGTTTTTGTCTCCATAGTCTTAATTCATTGTGTTTTGCTTCTTATGATTAAGGGTGGTAATGGGTTGGGTGATCGAATTGAAGGCCTTGGAAGAATCTAAACCCAGTTTACAACTTTTCAATCCAATCCAACCTATAGAAATTGCAACCCAACCCCACCTAACTTGTTTAGGTTGTGTTTAAACAAAGTAAAATCAAGATTGGGAACATATACAGATTAAAGAAAACTTTTCTTTGAAATATGGTCAATCATTCAATAGAATATATGAGTTTATTTAGGTATTACATACAACTTTCCAATAATGTGAGTTGCATTGCTCGTTGTTGTTGAGTTGTTTTTGGTAACCTATACATATTAAAAACAATTTTAGAGCCGTTAAAAACTTCATCAGGTTATTGGTTGGTCGGGTTACTTTTAATTTGTCCTAGTTTCATATTAATTACACGTTGATTTACATAGCCGGTCGGTTTTTTGAGCACCCATACTTAAAATCAACAACTCATTGTGGTTCTGACCCCTTTATTTTATAAGTTTTTTCTGTCTTGGTCATTATACTTAAAACCTAGAAATTTGACTACTGATAAAAATAACAATAGTTACAACTCATAAAAACGGAAAACCTCAATCTATAAGAGCATTTCCAACAACTTCTCTAAAATAGAGAAAATGAATGTTTTGTTCTTTATATTATTCCAACAGATTTTTTATGATATTATTTAAAATAGAGAAAGCATGAAAAAACTTTCGTTTAGATAATTGTCTAAAACTTGATGTTTGAAAAGTGAAATAATTATTTTATTTTATCCCAACAACGAGATTAGATTTTTATTATTTTATTTAAAAAATGCATTGAAATGATAGATTAAAGAATTTTATAATAATATAACTTATGTTAAAATTTTTAAAATACAAATTCTATTGAAAATAAAATAATTTTTTAAAGACTTCAATGTTTCTTTTGCTCTAAATTACAGGGAAGGTCAAAGATTATCAATAGAATTTAGAAATTAGAGTAAATTACATATTTGGTCCCTGTAGTTTACACTATATTGTACCGTTGATTCCTATTTTGAAATAATTATAGAAAAGGTTCCTGTGGTATTTACATTATATTACACTGTTGGTCCATGTTGTTTACATTATATCGCACTGTTGGTCCTTGTGGTTTACACTATATTGCACTATTGGTTCCTATGCTTAACAGATTGATTTCACACGGAGTTAGGGTTAGTGACCTAAACCACATGGACCTTTTCCATAATTATCTCAAAATATGGACCAAAACAGTACAATATAGCATAAACCACAAGGACCAAATATGTAATTTACTCTAGAAATTATTAACAAATCATAGGGTCAAAAGCGTAATTCACTCCAAAAGTTTTCAGAATCCAATTTCCCCGAGTAACCGGTATCTTTACAGCCAACGGGGCTTGTAGCCCCAGCGGCATTTGGAGTGTTAATAAGACGTCCCCTTCTCTTCTAGTTGTGGGTTCGAGCCCCATCGTGAACAACGGTATAGATTTAGGAGTAGATTTTAGAACCAGGTTAGTTGGGTGTGTGTAATCTATCGTTTTAAAAAAAAACCAGTATCCCTTTACACGTGTCCACATCCCATTAATTTGCATGCATATGCCTTTGCCCTCTACCCTCCGTATTCTATTTTATATCTTTTGAAAGCAAACCAAAAAAAGTAGTAAATTGCTCTCTTCTTCACACACCATCTCCATTTTTCTCACTTCACATTTTCTCCACCACCATTTTTCTTTTTCTGCACTCAAGAGAGGAGGATATGGCGGGAAGCGACGATCACATCAAAAATGGCTTCCTCCGAGCAGACCAGATCGACCTCAAGAGCCTAGACGAGCAGTTACAGCGGCATCTCAGCACCACCAGCAGCGGCGGTACCGGCAGAAGAGCCAGAAGCTTCGAGAAGAACAACAACACCACCACCACCGGCATCAGTCTCACCTTAACCGGCGTCAATTTCGGTGGCAGTGGTGGTACTACTACTACTACTACTAATACAGCTGCTGCTGGTTATCATCAACCGAAACCAGATAATCATCATCATCATCATCATCAGAATCAGATTCAACACAATCGAGACGGAAACAACGCGTATAGGTTAAGGATTGATACGAATAGCAACCGGCAACGGCAGGATTGGGAGATCGATCCTGCGAAGCTCGTGATCAGATCGGTTATAGCTCGTGGATCCTTTGGTACCGTTCATCGCGGTGTTTATGACGGTCTAGATGTTGCAGGTATGATTTCGTGTTGGTTTATAGTTGCAGATTTACTGTTTTTGTTCTTGATTTTGCTGCTAAGCGTAGAGGTTAACGAATTATTTCTTGTTGGATTTTTATCGAACACTTGGTGTGCATCTTATTCTCTCTGTTTGTTAGAAGTGATTTTGAATTAACGTGGTTCTTCTTCATCTGGTCAATAATATCTTAATTTTGCTGCTAAGCATACAGATTAACGAATTATTCTTGTTGAAATTTTATCGAACACTTGGTGTGCATCTTATTCTCTGTGTTTTTTAATTGAACGGCAAGTTAACACAAACGCTCCAGCGGGTATCGGGCCTCCAATTGGGCAATCCCACTAATCCGCTGCGACACGCTCCAGCAGTGTCGGGCCTCCAATTGAGCAATCCCATTAATCCGCTGCGACACGCTCCAGCGGTGTCGGGCCTCCAATTGAGCAATCCCACTAATCCGCTGTGACCCGGCTCAACCTATGGCTGAACCTGACCGGCAGGGAAGTGGATCCCATAGACTGGATCCTCCCATACCGGACCCGAACCCGGCCCAAAGGACCAGATCCAAAGTCAAATTATCTCAGAAATGTCACCTTTGGGATTTGAACCCTGATAGTGTGGCTTTCACCCCACACCCAGGGATATTACCTATCCAACTGAGCTAACACCCTTTGATTCTTATTCTCTCTATTTATTAGGAGTGATTTTTAATTGGTATATTATCATACACTCATAATATTCTTTGGTATGATTTGTGTTACTTTATGTGGCAGTTTTCATCGTTAATTTTGCCACTATGCGTACAGATTAACGAATTATTCTTGTTGAATTTTTATCGAACACTTGGTGTGCATCTTATTCTCTCTGTTTATTAGGAGTGATTCTGAATTGGTATATTTATTATACTCATGACGTAGTTCTTCTTCATCTGCTCAATTTTGTGGTTTATTTTCATGGATTTTGCTTCACGATTCAGACATTCGTCATTGAGTTTACTAGAGGTGATCTATTTTGGCTGTACTAACAAAGAGGGAAGGATATAAGACTTTGATCGTGACTTCATCAACTTTGCTATTAATTTCCCTTTGTGTTTCTTTTACTTTTATGCTTTTTTTTAGTTGCCAAATTTCTTTCCTATCATTTATACGAAGCTCAGTTTTCCCATGCCAATTGCGGAATTAAGGTATAGCACGAGCGGATACACGTTTTAGGAAATGGACCTGGGTGTTTGGTTGGTTTTTCATTGAGTCTTATATGGATAAAGTTGTCTGCGTACTGCGTAGATTAATCTGTCTATTTAGATTGAGAAGATATTTGTTTGGGAGAGCTTTCTGTCTATTTAGATTGAGAAGATATTTGTTTGGGAGAGCTTTTTCCTAGATAGAAGTAACGTGTTTTTAATTCGGAGGGACATGTTTGGAAAAAAAACTTGGCTTTCTGCACAAAGCTCCCTCTAGGAGCTTATTGAATAAGCCACTTTCTATATCATTAAGCCTCCGCTAAACAGTCCTGTATAGCTGACTGAATAAGCTATAAGTCTCATTAAGCCGCTATCAAATAGACCGTATGTGTTTTTGACCGGATTCCAATTTTTCAAAGAGATTTTCTAAAAGATTTTTGGTTGATTTTGAGTTTTTTTTTTAAAAAATTAATTATAGAGAACCTTTTTTTTAATTGATTTCAAGAAATTTTTTAGTTTTTTAATTTATTTGAAGGGACTTTTTCTGTTTGTCAATTGATACTCACCACCTAGAATTTTATCTAAATCTATTTACATGATGTATAATTCTGGATTTGACTTAATGACCTTTTAAGTTATCGTAATAGAGGTAGGTTCAAACAAAAACCAAAGCATTTTGGAGGAACAAAGGAACAATTTTGGACCACATGTGATGTGGGTCCCCCTAACATGTGGCTCACATTTAATTCCTTTGTTCCTCTAAATTGGGGTGGTTCTTGTATGAACCTCCCTCTATCGTAATAATACCTCATATATGTAAAGTTATTAGGAGACTTTCCTACCAAAAGTCCAACTCACGAGATGGACCTGATCCACAGTTGGCCTCTCTTTTGTGTTAAGTTGTTTCTTTAAGCTAAACTTTTTTCATCACGTGGTTTGAGTTTGACATGTGAAGATTATGTGATGGAGAATTAAAGGTGTAGCTATGTCTTGTCTTCTAAATTAAATCTAGGGTATGTTTTCCTCTTTTTTTTTGGAATCACTAAAAAGGAAAAATAAAATAAAATAATAGTTGGTTTGTCACAAAATAAGGAAAATGACTCAACTAGTTAAATCACTAAATTGGTCTCCTCTTGCCAACTGGGCCTAGCCTGGTTGGTAGAGAAGTCACCCTCTTAGAGTAGAAGTTCCACATTCGAACCTGGGTAGGGGCGTTTCTAACTAACTGAGGTGTATACTAATAACTAATTAAGTTGCCGTTCAAAAATATAAATAAAAATTGGTCTCCTCTTTATTTTTCTATCTATTTTGTATCAATATCACTACCTCTGTAATATCCATTTTCATAATTATGAAGGTGGGCCCAAAAATGAATATTTTTTGAACCTTTTCTATTAAAAAATTATTTGCCTTTGTAATTACGAACTAGGGGTCTGTAATTTTTTTTTTTCATTTTTTAAGGAAAAGTGTTCCATATTCAATTTTTGTTTTTTTAGCTAGGTCTTAATTACTTATCGAGATATTACAGAGATAATAACATTGGTGCAAAATAGGAAGAAAAATGACTAGGAAACTAAGTTTATTGGATAAAATAACTAGTTGAGTCAATATCCTCATAAAAGAACCATCTATATAAACAACAGCCTACCTTTATTTACGGTGTATATTTTTTGACATATTTTATTTAGTTTTTGCCTTTAGGGAATTGTGAGTTCCTTTCACAAAAACCGTAACCAAAACCCAAAATTTCATAAAAAAGGGTTTGCTCACCTTATTTGCAAAATAGGCCCACAAAATCGAAACAGATCAAACAAAGGTTTTATTCGCAGAAAAGGGTTTCAAGTTTTAACTACGTTGTTTCTTTAGTGAAATAGGTAGTTATTTTATGTCAATTTAGAAAAAAAATGGTTATATTGTGATTGATCAACTCCAACTTTGATTATTTTTGTGGTTATCCTTAGTTTTTATGATGTTCAACAATGAAAGAAAAGAACGAATGAAAACAAGATAAATAAACATATAGTTGGAGCGATTCAATAATTTTTCGAAGTGGTGTCACAAAATAAATACCATAATGTCCCGAAAGTTTTATCTTATAAATTTACTTATTTTCATATACATCTCTGAAGTTTTAATATATATATGGTTTAACCAGAAAAACTTATGGTTGCACATAGACTTAATCCTATCATTTTAGTTTGTTTCACATGCAACCACTCTCTTAAAGTTAAATTACACCCTTAAACCTGAGTGGGCATACATTTCACTGTCAAATCCTACTTTCAAGTCAAATACTTTCTTGATAATTAAGTGTAATTGCTTCTTTATCCTCAGTTAAGCTTCTTGATTGGGGTGAAGAAGGCCACAGGACAGATGCTGAAATAGCTTCACTTAGAGCTGCTTTTACCCAAGAAGTTGTTGTGTGGCACAAACTTGACCATCCTAATGTAACTAAGGTAAAAGCTTTTATGATCATTCTTTACTTGCTTCAAATGAATATATACTTATATCCAAAGCGGGAGATCAGACGACAACAATATCTGTTTAAAAGAACACGTGAACAATCATATATTATGATTCATGTACAAAATCATATATGATTCAAGTGACTTTGCAAGTCATGGCCAAAGTCATTCGTGTGGCTTTTTTCACTCTTTAATGCAAAATCATATGTGATTTTGTTGGTTTTTGTGTTCTTTTAAATAGGTACTGTTCTAATTTGAACAAGTCTTTGTATCCATATGTAATTATGTGTATGAGGTATTTCTATAGTAGTCCCACCATCCAAATCTGTATATAAGTAGGACCCTTCTCTCTTTCTATAATGATTCTGGTAGAAAGAGATTGAAAAGGGTTTCACATTTTTATGTGATTTATAAAAACATTTTAAAATTGTTATATCTGTTTTTCGACGACTAAATATATTGAATAGNGTATGTATAAACCTAAAAAAGTTCTTTTTGTATGTATCAAACATTATTTTTGAGCCTATTGTGTTTCAAAATGACCGGTAACCGGGTTAGCCGGTAACTCCGGTCATCTTCTCCGGCCATCTTCTCTAGCCACCTCCGGCCACCTTCTCTAGCCACCTCCGGCCATAACCCAAAACCACCCAAAATCGTCGTTACATAACCCAAAACCACTCAAAATCGACGTTACGNTGTAACCGGCTGATGACTGGTTGAGAAGGTCACCGTACACACAATAGGCTCAAAAATAATGTTTGATACATACAAAAGGAACTTTTTTAGGTTGATACATATAATAGTATATTGGGGATAGTTTAATACATTTTGAAGAAGTATTCCCTAATAATAATTAATAATTTACAATTAATATTAACTTATAATTTATATGGTTATTAATATCTAATGGTAATCAATTAACAATAAATATTAGGAGCATAATTGAAAGAAAATGACAAAAGGTTTTAGGAGCTTGTGGAAATGCTACTTCAAGTAACATGTAGTATTTCGACACGCTGCTTTATCATCTAGATTATGCCAATCCAAATGGGTCTTTTGCATTAAGTTCAAAAAGGAAGCTAGTTTATGGTTGAACACTAGGGCAGACCCACTCTATTGGATCGGATGGCACGCCTCTTTCCTCCGTCGTAGTATAGAAAGTTATAGGGTCATGAAAGGTATTAACGTATAATTTTGTTGTATGCAAACGTATATATTTTGAAATGACAACGATGACACAAGTTTTTCATGGTAGAGTTGGTTTACGTGGCTTTTCTTCCACCCAAACACGGGTTTGAATCATGTTTGTCTTTACTTTTTTAGTTTTTAGCTTTTAATTTCCCATTTCTTATGTTTCTAAAAGAATTTGCAATAATAGACTTGAACAGAAGACCTCACTTACGAAAGTAATGAACTAACCAACAAACCAATGTTGATGTTATGAAAAACATACGACATTTATTTTTATAATAAAATGGTATCACCATTTGAAAAAAAATTAGGTCCGTCTCTGTTTACAAGTTCCAACTTCTTATCAGCAGGCCGAAACATTCTATTCTACTTGGTTTAGTTCAGCAAGAAACATTGCTACTATAATTTCTGTCATGGGTGTTTAACGCAAAGGATCGTATGAGAAGTTGAAGTTAACGTGAGAAGTGGATCTAAACCGTTGATCACTTTTCAACTCATGCCCTCCCATGAATTGCGTTTTATAACGGAATTGATTCGGTGCATATTAGTGCATCTTATCATGGTGTATCTCATCCTAATGTGCATTCATTTCTCATCTTACGGTTTGATAACCACTTATCACACTTCTCACGATAACCTCAACTTCTCAACGGAGCCCAACTTAGGTGTCTAATTACGGTTTAACTTGTGGTTATGCTCTTGTTTTCCGTTGTTTCTCTTTGGCAGTTCATTGGGGCTACCATGGGCACATCAGAACTAAACATACAGGCAGACAACGGTCATTTTGGGGTGCCACGTAACTCTTGTTGTGTAGTTGTGGAATACCTTCCCGGTGGTGCTCTGAAATCCTTCCTCATAAAAAACCGAAGAAGGAAGCTGGCTTTTAAAGTCGTCATGCAACTAGCACTTGATCTTGCGAGAGGGTGCGTGTCTATACCCTTGTGTTACAATAAATTTAAAATCGTTTGTGTTGGTGGGTCCCACATCAGGTAGACACAGACCTATAAAACGTTGGAATCTACGTTTGCTTAGACTTGAACCATTTATTCTCTATTATACGCTAGAACATCCAGTTTCTCTGTAAGGGCTCTTCTGAAGAGTAATCTGTTGGGGTTTTACATATCTCTACAAGGTATCAGAGCCAAGGTCTACCACTATATTGATTCGACACTCTGGGACTATATCTACTTGTCTAGCCCCCTATCGACCATCTGCACACACGTCTAACCTCAGTTGGAGGGGGCATGTTGGAGCTTCACATCAGCTAGATTTGTACCATTCCTTCTCAATATATGTTGGAACCTCCGATCTGTCCATATTCTCACATGGTATCGAATCAAAGCCAAGTTCTACCACTTTAGAGATTTGACACTTTAGGGAAATATGTATTTGTCTAGCCCCAACTCGACAATCTGTACCCGTCTAACCTCAATTGGAGGAGGGGGCATGTTGGATTCTCATATCTGCTAGATTTGGACCATTTATCAACAATAGATATTGGAACCTCCGATCTCTTCCTATTCTCACATGGTATTAGAGTCAATGTTTATCACTCTAAGGACTTGTCACTTTGGCACAATTCATGCCGGTCTGGCCTCTATTTGAGGGAATGTTGGAGTCCCACATCAGCTAAACTTGGATGATTTCTCCTCAATATACGGTGGAACCTCTGTTGTATCCTCTCAAGGGATTTTTTTCGGAAATTAATCTGATTGGGTTTCACATATTCTCACATATTACTTGGGATCACGTGAGACTATACTGTTTTTATGGGACCACATAGATAACACTAAAACTGTTACAACATAACACTATGAGTCTATGAAGGTAAACTTTCACAATGTTTTTCGTATGAGTCTATGAAGGTAAACTTCATATATTTTGTGGGACCACATAAATATATATGAAGGTTGTTCAGTAGTTGTATTCTCAATTCTTTGCAGGTTGAATTATCTTCACACAAAGAAGATTGTCCACAGAGATGTGAAGACAGAAAACATGCTTTTGGACAAGACCCGAACCTTAAAGATCGCGGACTTCGGGGTCGCTCGTGTGGAGGCCTCGAACCCGAATGACATGACTGGTGAGACTGGAACCCTCGGTTACATGGCACCAGAGGTATTTAGTTAATGTGTGGTTCTCAATTCGGCATTTCGACTTATAGATCGTTTTAACCATCTGAAATCGGCATCGAGACAGGTCCTCAATGGCAGCGCGTATAACAGGAAATGTGATGTGTATAGTTTCGGGATTTGTCTATGGGAAATATATTGTTGTGACATGCCGTATCCGGATCTTAGCTTCTCGGAAGTCACATCAGCCGTGGTCCGCCAGGTATGCTTTTTATCTTTTGTTAAGTATATAATATTTATATATGACATACTCAACACACTAGTTTGGGGTGTCATTTGTTTTTTAAAAGGTCTGACGTCTAAAGTCTGATTTTACATCTAAAAAATAAGAGGTGGATGGTGCACCTCTTAAAATTTCAAAGGACAGTAAGAGGTTTTCAGACATTTTCTTAAAAACGGAACAAACAGTTCAAGTCTGCAAACCTCTTAATTTTTAGACTTAAAAGGTCTTAAGAGGTATTTTTTTAAAAGCAAACAGCCCCTGGTGAAGTGTGCTTTTTTATCTTCGATTACCGAATATGAAGCATATAGACTTAAACCAGATCAAACAAATCCCAAATCTAGTAAATACGACCCAAAGTAGGAACTGGGGAAGGTAAGATGTAAAAACCAGTATTTTTTTCTTAATCAATGTAACAAACCTTCAATTTAATTATTTTACCCATTTTGATTGGTAACCTACTAGCATTTGATGATATGGATGTCAATTTATAGTTTGGTTGTAAGCATCAAATAATGGTATATGCATCATCAAATATTAAAAGATTGGTAGGTTATTAGTCAAATAGGGAAAAAAAATGTTAGAAATTTTGCTATATATGGATTGAGAATAAAAGGTTTTCGTTTCACTAGATAGTGTAAGGTCCCACATCGGTTGGGGAGAGAAACTAAGGTTTCACATATCTCACATCTAGCACATTTGCTTTAACAGTTGGTTTTTTTTTTTGTCAAACTACAGAATTTGAGGCCCGAGATACCTCGGTGCTGCCCAAACTCGTTTGCAACGGTTATGAAGCGATGTTGGGATGCGAATCCCGACAAGCGGCCGGAGATGGACGAGGTGGTGGCAATGTTGGAGGCCATCGACACTTCAAAGGGCGGAGGAATGATACCCGGAGATCAGCAACAAGGATGTTTTTGCTTTAACCGGACCCGAGGCCCTTAGGCCTCTTTTTACTGTTTTTATATCTCACACAGAGGTAGGGTCCTGAAAACTCCTTTTACTGTTAATTTAGGATCACGTGAGACCAACTTTTTTTCGTGACACCGATGAAACCACCTCCGCCTTCATATAATGGTTGGATGGGATCTTGTTAAGCCAACGGCTAGGAGGTGGTCTTACGGGTGTTATGGAAAGTAGATGGTCTCATGTGAACTCAACCCTTTTACTGTCTGTATAGTACAATCATGAAATATACATATTTCGTATAGTACAATTATCAAGTATATATATATATGCTCATGCAACATGACTAGTTAAAAGAGTGTTTAATCGTAAGGGACAGCTCAACTCGGCTCGCAGATAACGGTTGTTTCGGGCTTTATTTCCGTAGATTGTTAGTTCAAGTTAAGTCATAATTCTTGAGATTTTTTCTGGCTATAAAATTAGTCAAGATGCATGTACGAACAGTCATGGTTACTGAAAAAAAAAGATGAAAATACTTTTGTACTTGATTAAAAAAAGTTTAGTATCTTTATGAGCTAAGCTAAATGCGTCCCTGTTAGGGGCTGTTTGACAGTCTCTGAATGGTTTGATGCTGGTTAATTAAGTGGTCAAAATGATTAAGAGGATCTTATGATATAGTGCAAAATGAAATATGGTTTATAATTGTTGAAAATGAATAGGGCACTGAATGGTTAAGGAAGAACAAAGTGCAAAATCATTCACAGGGTTTTGGAACTACTAAGAGGTGGAACTTTGTTTATTGCCAAACAATATTTACTTCTTAACGATCCAGAGACTGCCGGTAAACAAACGACCCTTTAGTTGCAGCCGACGCTTTCCCCTTTTCTTGTTTTATTATAGAGGGACCAAAGATCACCATGAACTTATCCATCTGAAATCGGCTGCATTGCTTATATCGTCTTAAGCATTTCTCTCTTATTTGTCAATTATTAAAAAACAATCTATCAACTTATTACATTTGTTGATCCAACACCTTTTAGAAAATTTCGATTTAACACCATATAAGTTGATAAAGAATTAAAAAAAACATAAGTTATTTTAAATAAGCAATCCCAAACACCTATTTATATATTTAAATATTTTTTGGGGAAAAAGAAAAAAGAATGATGTAACAAATTAAATACTATAAACGCAGAAGAACAACCAGTTTCGCGTTTTGACACTAATATATACAATCAACTGGTAACATAATGTTATTTGATAGATTAAATCGATTATTGATATTATTCGGTTCGAATTAATAAATTTTTAATTTTTTTTAAAATCCAAAACATAAACGCTTATTAGCTTATTAATTCCTTTTTCAAATAATTAAAATAATTTATCTTTTAGAAAAATGACTTATTAGTTTTTTAGAAATCCAAACACTTTAAAACTACTTATTCCAACTCACATTCATTTTTGGTGAGTTATTCCATTTCAGTTATATTTTTTTTACACAATATATAATTCCATATTGATTCAAATAATACTCAAAAACCACAAATAATGATACAAAAATAACCCAAAAAATAATAATGACCACTAAGAGAAAAATTATAAAAAGCATTTTAGAATATTAAAAAATCCATAAACAATTCTCCAAGATGAAAAACCAAACAAAGATACCAGAAACCTAACTAACTAAAGAAACAAAATCCAATAACCATTACCTAAAAATAACCTAAATTAAGAGCAAAACGAAACCTAAATTAAGAGCAAAATGAAATGGGTTTTATCTGAAAACAGTAAATGCATATGAAACCTATACATTTTGAAGCTGTACATCAGAAGATTGCCTACTGTTCTTCTTTGGAGTTTTCCTGTAATAACATGCATATAGAATAAGCTGGCATAACCCAAGAAGTGCCCCTGAACCATTTGCAATCTACAAAAAAAAAAAAGATTTACAATTAGATTAACAATAAACAGAATCCCAACAGATTACTCTCCAAAAAAGCTTTTAGAAACGAGAAGTTTCAACACATGGGTACAGATAATATCATAAGTTTGTCCGACAACAGTCATTCGAGAAAGCATAAGCGTATACCAGAATGTAGAGATCAAATTCGAGGAGAGCATAAGTTGTCCAACAGGAACCGTTCAAGAAAGCGGCCAACGAAAGTGGGAACGGCATGAATTCAACGCTCTGGGTTTTCATCACTTTCCACTGTTTGATCCAAAAAAAAAAAACAGAAATCAATCGCCATAGCCTCTAGACCTTGGAAACCGTTACCGGCCTATAGCCGCCCATGCCCGGCCCCGAAGGCCGACCCATGAACTGGGGTGTCGCCTCCTGTTCCCTCCCCTAATCGAACCCAAGTAGACAGGGATACCATCCACTGCGAAACCGTTACTGGCCCATGCCCGGCCCTGAAGGCCGACCCATGAACTGGGGTGNTACAAAGGAATTGACAAATGTCCTTAGTTTGTGCATGGGCGGATTCGAACTTGGGTGGGCACTATATACCCTCCAAGCACTAACCACTCCACCACAACACCCACCTTGGACAAGACAGATAATCATTTACAACCCATTTCTAACGTGAAACCGATACAACCCTATGAAAACCTATAAAATTAAATGAAACATTTCCATATCAGAGAATTTTATAGAATTTCATTGGGTTTGCATCGGTTTCACGTTAGCTACGGTTTGTACAACAAAAAGATTCTAGTTAAAAGAATGAATTAACTAATATAAAAAAAAAACACATACCATAATAGTTAGAGGAGAACCATACATAATGACTCCAAATATCACACAAAATATCCCAACAAAATTTGATCTGCTAGCATGGGTATGGAAAAGTGCCAAATCACAAGCTGCAATTGCACCAAGGCCAACAAGCTCCACAGCCAACCATATTATGATCTTCTTCTATAGAAACACAATGCACAAAGAAAGAATTATATAAAAAAACATTTCATTCTATTTTATCTGTAAAATCACATGTGATTTTGTAAACGATCTGACCATTTCTTTATACAAGTATTGTTTTTTTTTTGGAACGGAAAGTGGCGGCATAAGATAAATACAAACGAACGAATACGTACCCTGTGTGAACTTTTACCGTAAAAGAGGAACGAACTGAGATAGATGAGCTCCAGTCCGAGACCGACACCGTTAATAGTGACCACGAGGGTACTATTTGGATGATTAAACGGCATCCCGTAGAAGATCCACAATAAACAGTTCATGACACACGCTATATAAGGGTCCGGTAGGAACTCCTCCACCGATTTCTTCTTGAAAATCCGGTAAATCGTACTCCTGCAAGTTGATTTAACGGTTTTATTGTTACAAACTCCTTATCGTATCCAACATTAACGGTACATACACAACAACTACAATTTATAACGTATTTAATGTCGAGCTTACGCTGGTGAGATGAACAGGAAGAAAGAAATGAAATTCCCTGCAGAGAGAGAGAAAACCGATCAAACAACAAAATCCGAACAAATGAATCATATACAGAAACACAGATTGTGAGAATATGTGGAACCCCCGTATGTAATCTCCAATTGAGGAGAAATGAAGAACTGGTGCAAGTCTAACCGATGTGTGACTCTAACGACAATTATAACACACAATTTCGTAAAAAAAAAAAATCATTTTCACAACCGCTTTCTTTCACTCACATCTAACCGAATCAAAACACACATCGGTTCATGAAATTTCTGTACGTGCCGATAAGCAACATGCACATTTCAAAGTCGGTTTTCCAGATCATTTCTTCTGGAACTCGTAACCATTTTCGTTCGAAAACACATCCGAATTCTTAAAAAACGACGCATTTTTTTGAAAATCCTCTCGTTACACGCATCAATCGTAACGTACGAATGCAAACGACCGATGAATCGATTCATCATCATCACACACACACACAACACACCACACACAACACACAGCTAATAGACACGATCAATCAATTAAAGAGATCAGAGAAATTCATACCGATGATTCCAACGATCGTACGTATTTGATCATTACTCATCGCCATTTTCGAAATCGGAAAAACGAATCGAAAGATGAGAAAAAAAGTGTAGATGGTCGATTGTGATCGTAGGGAGTGAAGAGAGCATGTATGTTGGTCTATATATATATACATATACATACGTGTATGCATATGGATAAATCTATCTATCTATCTATGATAAAAAAAAAAGTCATAATTATCTATTTAAATTTAAAATTTTAAGATTTTGTATCTAATTCAAATATTATTTATGATGAATGGATAATTTCATATTTTTACGATATATTAAATGGGATTTATCTGAAACAACAAAGCTTATTTATTTAAATACTAAATAAATAAGTTTCGATGTTTCAGATAAATCTCGTTATATCGTAAAATATGATATTATCCATCCATCGTAAATAATATTTGAATTAGATACAAAATCTTAAAATTTTAAATTAAATAGATAATTATGACTTTTTTTTATTAATTCCGCTAATTTAATAAATTTAAAAAAATAAGATTTGTCTTATTTTAAATATAAAACATAATCAAAACAATCATTAGTCTTAACATAATATTTTTACAATAAAAATTACTATTAAACATAAGTTAAATTATAGTAAAGAATTTGAAGTAAGCAAATTATACAACATATCTAGTTTTACTTAAGTTTGAACTTAAAATTTCATAAAATAAAATATTCGATATGTTATTAAGTGGTTAGAATGTTATATTATACTGATAATGATGACGATGACGATAATTCGGATTTAGTATAATTCTGATAATAATGTTTCAATATTATAATCCTATACAATTCAACCATCGTCTTCATAAAATCGTTACTGGCTTATTTTGAATCACGTCATTTTTGTTTGTCGAGTCGTTCAAGTTCCCTCAGTGGTCCTTTTTTCCGCATATATTTTTTGTATCAAATTACTAAATATTAAGTATTGTTATCTTAAAAATCTATATTTGAAAAAATAGAACAAACTGATAAAATATTAAAATAAAATTAATTATAATAAGTTTCATAAATGTGAAATTATCATTTATCCATTATCATAACAATATCAGAAATGTATGCAACTCTTTTAAATTGAAATTTATAAATAATTACGAAATATTTAGTCACAATTTATAAAATATTTATTTTTATAATTATCCATCAAGTTATTATTTTCTTGATATAAGAAAAAAGAAAATTCTAAGCTTTATGTTTATCAAATAGAATTATGAGTTATCTTAGAGCATCTCCAACAGCTTTTCTAAAATGACAAAAAAGAAAGAAAAAAAAAATTTAGCTTAAATTGTGCTCCAATAGCTTCCCCAAATATGAGGTCATCTCCAAAATGGGAAAGACTATTGGTTCTCCAAAATGAGTTTTTCTTCAAACATGGAGATGACCTCAAAAATGATTACTATTGGAAAGAACCAATAGGAAATCTTGAAAACAAATTTTTTAAAAAAAAACAAAATTTTAATAGGTAAGTGGAATATTTTATTATTATAATTAATGTTGATTTCTCCAAAATAGGGAAGTTGTTGAAGATGAATGTAACTTTTTTTTAGAGATTTTGAGTTTTGTTGTTGGAGATGCTCCTACTAATTAAACTAAAAATTATATTTCTTGTTTATATATATTGTTTTGATTCAAATTTTTATTATAATTTAACTACTTTTGAATTTTTAAATGAACTCCATACAAATTTAAAAATTTATTGACACGGCAATTAGATAAAAAGATTGTTCATTTTTCATATAATTTGTTTAAATTAAATTTTAATTAAATTTAAATATTTAGCTTAAAAAATAATTAAATCTATTTTAATTTATTCACACGTAAATCAACGAAAATCTTTTGTAAAGTTGTTTAATATGATGAAAATGTTTCATATACTAAATTTTTTGATGAAATTGTTTCATATGAAGTGTTTATTTACGTAGAAATGAAAAAGTTTAACAGAAACGAGAATAAAGTTTCACGTGAATAAAAACACCAAAATATGAAACAATTTCATCAAA
>LUCG01067854.1:0-12329 GCA_001633085.1 Carthamus tinctorius | reverse complement strand
CATATGCTCTGTAGACCCACATTGATAGCATGCTCGAGAATTCTGACAGTCTCTAGCCATATGCCCACTCTTACCACATTTGTAGCACCACGTACCACCCATTAGACAATCTCCCTTGTGTGCCCTATTGCATTTCTTGCACAGGCGGTCGTCCCCTCGTGGCATTACACGCTGATCTGGTCGCTGGCTCTTCATCTTTCTGTCATCGAATGCTGGCCCACTCCACTTCCTCTTGTCAACGCCTCGTTCCCCGACTTGCCTATCTTTCTCCCTCTCTGTGAGTTCCGCTGCATCGATAGCTGCTCTAAAGGTCTTGGGGTTGCGGGTATCCACCAACTCCCTAATGCCGCTCTTTAATCCCAGATGTACCGCTCGATCTTCCGTTCCTCAGTCGGCACATATAGCTCTGCAAATCTCGCCTTTTCAATGAACTGCGAGGTGTACTCCTTAACCGTTAGATTTCCCTGCTCTAACCGTAAGAATTCTTCTTCCAGTTTCATAATGGCAACTGTGGGGCAAAATTGCGCCTGGAATCGTTTCGCGAATTCCTCCCATGCCATATTGTTTGCCACTTCTGAAGCTCTACCTCCTGGTTCTAAGGTCCACCAGTACATCGCCTCGCCCTTCAGCATTGACAGTACGTACATTACTCTATCTTCGTTTACACACTTGCAAGTGTCGAAAACGATTTCCATCTCTCCTAACCACCTCAGTGCCAAAACGGGATCTCGCTCCCCCTTGAAGGTGGGAGGCTTGCACGTGGCGAATTCCTTGTAACTACATTCATGGATTCTCTTCTGGATTATCTTCACTGAGGGGGTCGAGTGAGACTGATCCTCTTCGATAGTTTCCTCTGGGCAGTCATTTCTACCCCACTCTTGGCTCCCTCAGCCGCCTTCTTTCGCTCAGCTAGGAGTATTTGTAAAGCCTCATCTATCTTCCCCAATTTATCATCAAAGACTTCCTTGGTGACAAAACCCTCAACTTGAACACTCGCCGAACTCTCGACTCGTGCCTCAGATCATCCCCCAGGAGCTGCCAGGCTGTTTGCTCTTCAAGTAATCGGGGTTTTTGGTCGAGGCTCTGGCTCATGAGTCGCTGCTCGCGTAGGAATCCTCCCTCTTCTCTTCCGCGCCCCCTTCCTCGGCCTCTTCCTCTCTCAGTTGGCTGCCTTGGCACGACAATCTTCTTAGGAGCAGCCCTCCTACGTGGTATAACTGCCTCGTTACCCTGCCCCGCCTCTAGTCCCACGGGAGTCTCATTAATCGGATCCTCCTCTGCTACTGGTAGAGATCTACTTCGCAAAACGCGTCCTGCCATCTTACTTAACTGATACAGACAGACAGACTTAAGTTAGACACTCAAANCTAATGAGTTCGTTACTACGCTGGCCAGGCGTAATTACTACCTCACTAAGCACATGTTAGTCCTTATTCCCCTACTGCCAACTCTCTCTCAGTCTCAACTTATGGTCTCCTAGATTCTCAGTTGCGTTCCCCTTGGTCTTAAAGTTTAATACTAGGCCCGTCCGGACACCTAATTCACTTAAACTATGGCTCTGATACCAATTGTAACGACTCATAACTTGCAGAAATAAATCTAGCATAAACAGTAAATCTCTAAAGTACAAATTACAAAATTTCAATTAAACTTCTACATCCTTCATTAAAAATAACCGTCTAGCAACTGAGAATGATAAAGTTATGGGTCTAAAGGATGTCAACTAACTCCCTGCTGCTGAAAGGCTTCAAGCCTTGCCTTTACCTTTATCTGCACCTGACCTACCTGAAAAAGGGTTTTAGTTTGAAAACGTGGGTTAGACCAAAGGTCTAGTGAGTTTCCCCAAAAGCAACGTCATTAATCTCGTGGAAACGTTTCGTAAATCAAGTGAAACATGCATTTAAAGAAAATCAGTTAAACACATGTTTTATGCTCACTCACTACACATGTACTGGCCATCACCGCGTTATATTCCACGCACACCTGTGGTAACGCAAGGGCTCACACCTGCCCGATTTGGCCAGCACATGCCCCACCCCATGCAAGAAAGTATGTCATGACATGCAAATGCTCATACTAGTGAATAACTACCTTTTTCGGAAAATGGAACGGTAATAACAGTAATGCATACAAGTTTTCTTCTTTAAAAATATCTGTCAAAGTGAGAAAAACTCACCTGGTAGCTAATCCTCGGTTATCTCCTAATCTCAATTGCACACCTACTCGAAACTGGTACGACTAGTATAAATAATCCGAATTGGACTATTCCCAAATTCGATACAGGCTTTCCCCAACAATCCGACACGGATTTTGCCCCAACAATCCGACACGGATTTTGCCCTAACAATCCGACAAGGTTTTTGCCCCAACAATCCGATACGAATTCCTCCAAAATCCGAGTCCGACTTGGGGAAAAATCCGACACGAAGGGTTTTCTCCAGGCTTCGAGGAGATCGAGCCTGGTACCCAATCCTAGTCAGGTTTAATTTCAATAATCAACCATTCAATGATCTACAATCTAATCTAATACAATTTCTAAATCAGATTCTATAAACCAGATAGAAATCTTACCTAATATCGAATTCAGAAGATGAACAATGAAGGTGATGATGCTGATACGGTTCTTGCTGCTCCCAATCGCACGCACTCACACACAGACAATAATTTACCCTAAATGGAAATAATCAATGTCATCCCTAATTTATATACTATGGGCCAAGCCCATTTCATTCTATACTCAATTAGGGCCAAGCCCCAACTTATTTATTTTTCTTCTTTTCTTAAAAAATGGCCCATTGACAAGGGTTATTACAAGAATAGATGGTTCAAGTTAAACCATACAATAATATAACTTTTGAAATAGATATCAATAAAACATACAATAATATAACTTTTGAAATAGATATCAATAAAACATCCGATGTCAATGTATATAATCAGTTTGTTTTGAACATTTTATAGACATTGGACGTTTGAAACAAAAATCCCTCAATAAGTATCAATAAGGTAAAATTGAATACAAAAAGTAACAATAATTCATACAATAGTTTTTAAACATAAAGTCATTAATCATAGTATGTAGATCAATGTTGTTGAAGCAACCTAAAACCGAAAAATCACCTCAATAATCAATAATTATTCACAATATGATCCAATAAAATAAATTTATCAATTTGCCTTAACACAACCGCGATGAAAAGTACTTATAACAAATACTGAGATTTCCATCAAAGTCAAACAACTTAAGCCTTTAACACCAACTTAATATTAAATACCAGTCCACTACTAGCAAATGGTAACTGAGGAACTTTCACCTGAGGAGTCACAACTTATGCTTCCTCAAGTTAGCATTTTCATCGAAAATCTATACATATATATATATATATATAGAGAGAGGGTTTAAAGGAAAGCTACAAATAGTTAGAAAATTAAAGAACCTTATAGCCATGGAATTAGTCAATCTTGTCTCTTGTGGTTATTATTTTAGTGACAATTTTGAAAACAAATGGTTATTGAAGGTATCTTTTATATCCCTATATACTGCATTAGGGGGCGTATCTGAAAAGAAAAGAAAAAGTCAATGATGTCCTTATGTGTTCTTCTCCACCAGTTTTCTTCAAAATCATTTCCTTTTGCAATCCTTCACTTCATCCCTCTTCTTCTTCTTCAATAATCGATTTATTTTCTATTTCAATCATTCATCAATGGTTGACAAAGGTGTTTTGGGTTTTTTCTTCATCGTTTGAACTATAGATTCATTCATTTTTGCTTCCCATTCTCGATTTTAGTGTATTTATTTCATCGATGGAACTATGGGTTTTATTTCATCAATTTTGAGTTTTTTTCATCGACTGCACTATGGATTCCTTCAGGTTTTCTTCCTTCTTCACTTGAAATTGTTTTTTTGCAGGTTTACCAAGCACACTAATTAATCCTTGATTAAAGGGAGTAATGGTTAGTTTAGTGTGCTCTTTTGTTTTTAGGTTTTTATATTCAGTTGTGGATATCTGGAAGATCAGTGTCCAATATATATGCACTTGTGCATATCTGGAAGAAGATAGGTCTCCGATGTATATTCACTTATGCATATTTGGAAGAAGATCAGTCTCCGACGTATATGTACTTGTGCATATTAAACTGGAAGAAGATCGGTCACCATCATATATGCACTTATGCATATCGATCTAGAACTAACAATTTCTACATCATCGACTCCTTCTACAAATACATGCACACTATGAATCGATTCACCAATCACATCTTCTAGCAATCGATTCCATAGCTTGACCCAATTTACAGTCAATTGACCTTCAATGCTTCTTAATTTAAGTGACATTGAGGGGTCTGATCTCCAATTTAAGCGGCATTGGATGGGTCTGATCTCCTAAAATCCAATTAGATCTTTTCTGTAACGCCCCAAATTCAGAATTTCTGTATTTTACTGAATTAGTAGAGGTTAAGTTGATATTTTGGTTGGATATGTCAATTGCAGGACTTTAGAGGCTAATTTGGTTAATTTGAAAGCTAAGGGTTGGTAGTGGCAAGTATATAAGGGAGGGAAAGTCCTAAATTTCCCTATTCTATTGTGTTGGTCAATTTCCAGAGAAGAGAGAAAAGGAGTTTGGCGATTTTGTCTTTTGATTGGAGGGTGTGAGATCGATATTTGGAGGATAGAAAAGAAAATTCAAGTCTTCTGTTGTGAATTCTCCTCAGGTATGTGCTTTACACTCTTTCTTGTAGCAAGTTTATGTTAGAAGTAAAATTGGGATTGTAGGTTGGGTGATTTGATGATAATTTGATCATCAATCTTGTTATATGTGATATATAGGTGTTAGTAATGGATATTTCATGTTTGGGTTATGTCTATTTCATTAATTTTGGACCAAAATCGCTGAAATTGGGGGTTAGGGGTGAAAACCTCGATTTTGGGGAAAATTCGCGGAAGGGGATGAACCAGGGGTTGTCCGCGGATAACACGCGGGTTACACCCGCGGATAAACCGCCGATACCACTGTTCCGTCCGGTGAGTTTTTCGTACGACGATGTTTTGGGGTTTTCTTTTAGGGCTTTCCGTAAGGGAGTATAAAAGATGGTAATTGGTGATGTTTGGTAGAAATTGTGATAGTTTTACTATGTTAAACGCTAGGGGTCGGATATGGATTTTAGAACCCATTTTTGGGTAGTAATTGATATGTTCTTGTATATTGTGTATGTTATAGGTGTTAAGAACTAATTGTTGTGCATTGTTCAAGTGCTTGACTTTACTTGCATCTTGGAAAGTCTTGCATCTCGGACATGTGAGTACATTAACCTGCTCTTCTATGTATCATGTACGCAATGTGGGTTAAGACTGGCATGTAATATGTATGATAGGACTCATTGTAGTGGAAAGTGGCCATCGTGAGGACTAGTATGGTAATATACTAGTACCAACGTCTGTTATGTTCCTTGATGATATTGAGTCATAAGGACAAGGGTTACGATGCATGTCTAGTGCTTGATATGCGCTTGTGATTATGTGATATATGATTGGTATAGGGTGTAGGTTTGTGCTCACTAAGCTTTATGCTTAACCCGCTGTGGTTTCTGTTGAATTTTCTATATGTCAGAAACAAAAAATATCAAATACGAAGATTAAAGGAAGAAGCTTTAGTGAAATAAATATGACATGAACTTTTGATTTGAACTACTTTAAAACAAACAAAAACATCAAGATAGAAACTTTGTTTAAATGGTATAACAAAAACCCAATGAACCAGATTGCATAAGATTAAGATAAAATCCTAGATTTGTTTATCCTTCACGATAAATGCAAGAAGAATATGGGGTAGAAGAGAGTGTCCACTCTAGTGAACGTAAATTAAAGTACAAAACAGAAACTTAAAACCAACCTGATAAAGCGAAACGAACAAGCTGAAATTGACGATGAAAGAGCACTGCACGGATTATCTCCTGTCCTTAAAAGTTTTGCGCCACTCTATGGTTTGCTGTGAGTCTGCTGGTCGCACAACCCCTAGGATCTGATACAGAATTCCAAACACTGTTGAAATGAAACGAACAAGTTGAAATTCACGATGAAAGAGTACTACACGAATTATCTCCTGTCCTTAAAGGTTTTGCGCCACTCTATGGTTTGCTGTGAGTTTGCTAGTCGCACAACCCTAGGATCTGATGCAGAATTCCGAACACTAACAGCGATAGTGTTTGAATTGTAACGCAAAGTATGAGACAGAAGAAGGCAGGAATAGAGAGAATGCATAAGAAAGTAGAAAGCAGAAGCTGTGTTTTTGGGATGATGAAAACAAGAGAGGGACCCCTGTATTTATAGCTGAAAGTGAGACCTGATAACCCACTTCTGCTGGATTTCTCCCCAAGTTTAGGAGTGGCAGTTGAGACAAAGTATCCAACTGATTTGATAAAAATGGGGGTTAAGTTTAAAATGAAAGAATTATCTGATATAATTAGTATATAAATCGTGGGTTTATCTCTTCCTCATTTTCAGCAACCAACAGCAACAATTAAATGATCAGCTTGATAATTATATGCTTCCCTATCTGAATTTCTCCAAAAATATAGCACAAGCTCGGGGTGAGGGCTCCTCAGATCCGAGATGCGATGTGCAAAATGCGCGTTTTATCGCGACACTACGTGAGTACCACGGCGGCGGCGGTGGCATCGGCCTCGGCCTCGGCCTCGCACGCGCACGTGTGTGTTGCACTTTCCTTGAGCCCCCACCAATAGCCCATCAACTATTTCAAGACCTACTAGTTGACTTAGGCTTATTAACAAGATTTCTTTTCTCTTTTTCTACCTATGTGGGATGGAAATTTTTCCAAACTCCACTTTTATTTCCAACAATCCCCCACCAGGTTGGAAAGTTTTCTGACATTCATAAAGATGTTGTCACAGTGGTATCACAAATGATTTAAACCCCGTTTTATGTGAATATGCAAGTAGTAGTCAATTCAGAAGTATCCTTAGGATTTAAATTTTGAATCTTGTGACTACAACGGCTTACTTACACAACATCTTTTGTCTTGCATTCTCACTGAGAGCCAATAACGCCATGCGCTAAATCCTGTTTCGTGACCTTTTAAAAGTAACCATAACTCTTTATTTAAGGCGGCACCACCTTTCAGTCTTATAGGCAAAATTCTGTAACATCTTCGTTGCTAAGATGCCTTTGAATTTTGTTAAGAGTCTATACTCATCCTCATTCTCGGCAACGTCGTACTATCGGATACCTAACATGGGTCTATCAGTTGATAGTACCTTCTAACAGTTAAGTGACTTGTTATTACCCGTTAAACTGGAAGATATGAGCACTAAATACAAGTTGGGTTCCCATCATTGACTGATTCTCCGTAGTTTCAGACCCATGTCTCTAGTAGTTGATCCTATCAAGTCTCTCGTCAGAGGCTTGGTTAGAGGATCAGCCAAGTTCTCACAAGACTTGACATACACAATGCTTATGGTAACATTATCTATCAATTGTCTCACGTAATTGTGTCAGAGACCGATATGTCACGAATTCCCGTTATATACAGCATTATATACTTTCGACAGTATGGTCGTCGTACTACATGGGAATAGAAGGAGTAGGGTGAGCCCAGAAATGAAGATCTGTCAACAGATCTCTATCCATTCTGCCTCTTTGCCTGCTGCAGCTAGTGCAATGAACTCGGCTTCCATAGTCGAGTCAGCAATACATGTTTGTTTCTTGCTTTCCAAAGAAATCGCCCCCCAACTAGTGTATAAATCCACCCACTTGTGGATTTAGAATCACTAGAATTATCTATTCAACTAGCGTCAGTGTATCCTTCCAAAATTCCTGGTTGTGTTGTATATGTAAGTTCTAGATCACTGGTTCTCTTCAAGTACCCCGGTACTCTTCCAATTGCCTTCCAGTGATCAAGTCACGAATTGCTAGTAAATTGACTCAGTTTACTCACAGCAAAAGCGATATCCGGTCTAGTGCAGTTGATGTGGCGAAATGTATGTATATATATATATATATATATATAAATTCTACCAAAGTTTTACCCTTCTTAATTACCTTACCAAACTACCACATATACAGGCAAGGGTACCTGATCAGGGATAGTATAGTGTAGGTAAGTCCAGGTATCGTTCTTACCACTGGAACTGTTAAGCTAGAAGAGCTACTAAAGCTTTTATTAATTAGTATGATGAAAGATATCTTTTTGAGTTTTTGATGATTAAAATACTTTTCTAATAATAAACCTAATCAAGAAGTGGAAAATTGATAAACAAACACAACTCAGAGATAATTGTATTCGCGATGAATAAATTAAGAATAACTTTACTTTGGTTTAATTCAATCCTTTAACACAATGATATCAGATTCCGTAAGACTCATTCAATGAATTTATCCAGGTGAATTAGCTATTCATAACCAGGTTATCGGACCCTACTTTCCAATCTACTTCAATCCAAAGAGATCGCTTACCAGGTCACCGAAGCGAAAGGTAAGGGAGGTTGTTTAACTGATAGGAGTAAGTTTACCGATTAAGATAATAAACAAACTCAACCAACAATTTCAAGTAGCGAAAGTTAAGATTACAAATAAACCAAAAAAATTAAGACTCAACAATTATTATGAATAAAAACCAAACTAAAAGTAAAACTATCAATCCAAAGTGTAAACACAAACGAGAAACTAGTACATACACATACTAGTCATAGATCTAAGGTACCAAACTATAGACCGACAGATTTAACGTAGAATCCTCTCGAATCATCTCCTCGTGTGTTGTTGTCTCGAGCCTCCTTCTTCTTGGGTGGAAACCCTAAGCGGCTCCACTCATATCTGACCTAATTCTATGAAACTGAATATTAAATTGTAGAATGCAGAATGAATAAAACTTATGGCCTAAGGCTGTATTTATAATTAAATTTGGTAGGAGGATCTCGCGTTCGCGAAGCCCACTTCGCGTAGCGAAGCATGCTGATAAGGCAACTTTGGATCTTTATTTGATATTTTTCCTTATCTGCTCAGATCCTTTCTTTGGGAGCAAGTTGACTGACTTGGAAAGAAAGAAAGCAGTCTTGGAGATTAAGCAATTCCATATTTCCTTTGTTTTCCCAGAAGTCTCCAATTTGACGCATTTTACCCTCTTTTTGATATTTTTTTGCATTTCACCCCCAAAATTATCTGAAATTACAAAATACACCCTTTTATTAGCAATCATGTTTAAATTAGGTCTAAAATACATACAAAAGTGGGGAACTAGTGTTATAAAACATGTATAATTTTGGTTATATCAAAATCCCACACTTAAGCTTTGCTTGCCGTCAAGCAAATATCTAGAAAAATAAAAAAGATATAGACAAAATTATTCTCTATCTATGATCATGCCTGAAAGAACTGGGAAAATTTCCAGAAATCAAACACTATTCAGACACATATCAGAGCATTACAAGTCATCAAAGCCATGTTTAATCTCTTACCCTCACTTTTAATTATGTGTATATCGCTTAAGGGTAATATGTTATATAGTGATCACACTGATACTCAACTTCTCACCAAACGCATAGGCTTGTCACCAAAACGCATCTCCACCATTGAAAAGTTGTTAACCGTCAAGAGGACTTTAGGGTTGTAATGTTAGGCTTTGGGTTAAGGGTAGGAAAGGATTTATATAAAGTGACTAAAAATGTTGTGGCAAAAACTCAAAACTTTCAGACTCGGATCACATGTAATCTTGTCTGAACTTTTGAACTTTCTTGGGGAAAACTTTTGGTTTCTACTTTTGGGCTCAACCATCTTTTTGATTTCTTTCAACACCGGCTTTACATTTGTTTCTTTTTGTTTGCCGGGTATTTTCTTCTTTGCTTTTTCTGACTCTTTTGATTTTTCTTTCTTTTTCTGTCGGTTTTTCTTTTTCTAAGTCCTTTTTTCTATTGTTAGACTTTTTGAGATAGATCAAAACTGAAAAAGTCTTTAAATTTAAGCCACAACCAAGAGATAGATAAAAATAATGGCTAAAAGATAATTGATTTTGGCTAACAAATGAAAAGGCTAAGGCTTCAAAGTGGTTTCAAGGGATTAAAGTGCTAAAAATGAGCACTTCCACAAATAAGGGTAAGACAAATTAAACAATCCTATATTGGGGTTATTTAACGGAAACGAAAACTCCAATTGGGTTAACAAATGATGGCCTCTATCAGTGCGATGGTGATAAATACTTTCCTTTTATGGTCTCGACAAGTATTCAAAGTGACAAGTTCTGCTTGGTTCAAAGTCGGTATCCTTACGAAAGAAACAAATATAAACAATAAAGGCTCAATCTCTCATGTATAAGGGTATGGATCACTCGGTAATCTGCATGTACATGACTTTTCAAACTCATAAAAACTTTAAAAGTGTCCTCCTAATGCAGACTCTTTTAACTCTTAAAAATAAAAAATTTTAAAGATCATTTCGAAAAATTTATGCCCTATAATTCAAATAATTCCAAATAAACAATTAAGTTCAATAAGGGAAAACAAACAAAGTTTACTTAACCCCCTTCCCACACTTAAAATTTGCATTGCCCTCAATGCAATAACAGAATAAGCATAGATGTGGAAAGGTAAAAAGATAAAGAAAGAATACTCCCTAGGTTAAGAAACTAAAGCTTGAACAACCAACAATTCCATACAAACGATTCGAGGCTCATCAACACCTAATCTGAAAAACTAAAAACAAAACAAACAGACTAAAAAGGAAAAATAAAAATAAAAACTACAACTAAAACAGTTCACACACCAAACAAGAAAATAAAAATAGTACGACACAACCAAACCGAATATCCAAATATCAATGTCAAGTATTGCACCAAATAATCAACGGGAACCAAAGAAATCTTGGTTCCTCCATTGATTATAACTCGGGTAACCAGGTGGACTCGGGTCCTGTGATGGCCAGACAGAACGCTGCGGTGCAGGCTGAGAAGGTCGAAACTGAGGTGACATGTGATGAAAGAACTCAGACATAGTCTGGTTTTGCCACTGAAGTGATCTCTGAATCTAGACATTCTGATAGTCTGTCCTCATCGAGAAATCCAGGAACTGATCTGATAAAGTCTGATAAGCTATGTATGTGTCCCAATCCAGTGGTACCTGATGTGACCCCGAGGTTCCTACCTCGTTATGCTGTTGCGGTTGTGGTTCAGGCAGCTCTTAAACCTCTGGATCTACTCTATTTCCTATCCAAACCCAAGAATTCCTACCAGGTCCTTTCTCTATTACCATCACCCCTTTCAACTGATGAAAATCTATACAACCCATCTCACCCAAACAACTCAAGGAAGTCACAACCCGCGGTGTCAATAAATCATGTGAGTCGGCTAGGCGGGTAATGTAATGACCTCCTAAAAGTCCACTCGATGTCCTATACCCTTTAGCTTCGGTAAAGAAATCTGCTATGATGTACGGGAGGTTGGTGCAACGATCTGAGCTCACAAGCTGGTAAAGTAACTACAAATCAAAATCACCTATCTTATCTTGGCTCGACTTCCTCTGGTTCACGGTATACGCTATCATACGATTTAAAATACGGTGCTCAGGGTTCACTAAATCTCCAGACTTGGTGTTGGACCTCCGGTAATGTCCTCGACCAAGCTGGCTCCAAATCTCACTAAAGTTCGTACCCCCAGGTGGAGCACAATCAGCCAAAGCCATATACTAATCAAAATAGGGACTAGCTACCTCAGCTGCTGTGTAAAGTCTCAGAGACAATGCTAAACTAGCCAAAGACTATCTAAACCAACGCCCTCATAAATGGTATCTAATACAAGGGTTTCGGACACTCTCCTTTCCTGTTTCCTCATCAAAGGCATATGTTGTAATAAACTCTAGGGCCAACTCTCGATAGATAGGCTCTCGGAGGTCTAAAGCGGCCTCCCAAGCTATACAGGTGAATAACGAGTTACCCTCTCCGTAGTGCAAGTCTCTCCTAAAGTAGTGTCTGATATTATCCGTTACCTGGAGAGACTTTTGCAGAATACTCCAATCCAAGGTTCAGCCAATCTCAATACTCCGGCTCTTGATTTCATTAAGCTCATTGATCAATTGGTGTCACTCCTCCTCGTCATACTGTGGATTTGGCTTGAATTCCAAGTACTCATGCTCTCCGGTGCGGTCCTTACAGCTGTACGGGTGCGCTGTAAAAATAGAAAACAAGTCAATAGCTAGAACCAAAAATTGATGGAAGGACGGTGATGCGGTAAATATTATATATAAAAACAGTACCAAGTTTAACACTTAATTTACCCAACTAATATCACCACATTCACAGGCAAGCGCACCTGATCGCGAGTAATATA
>LUCG01067748.1:1482-14138 GCA_001633085.1 Carthamus tinctorius | reverse complement strand
CTCTACTTCTCATTTTTTTAGCACTTCTCATTTGAACCTTTCCCTATATATATATATATTGTGAGATTCAAATTCAAATAAATAGGCTAAATATTGTGAGAAGGTAAGAAGGGAAGGTTCATATGTGAATCATTGAGAAAATCCATTTGAAGATGGATATGTGAACCCATATGAATAATCTATAACATTGGTTCACACATGCATCTTCAAGTAGATCTTTTTTTTTTCCGATTTCTTCAATAATTCACATATGCACCTCCCAGTTTTACCTTCTCACGATATTTAGACTTCTTGTTTGAACCGGCTCCTATATATGTTGATGTGATTCCTCATCTTAATGATAGGGAGTGATTTATGGTTGTGTGCTAGCTTCTCTCATGGATGTAGGGGCGGATGTAGTTTATAAAGAGTGGGGGGATGGGCCCCATTAAGATTTTCCTTTCCTCTTTTTCCTAGTTAAAAACCACTTTTTTTTTAAATTTAATTTTTTGCTATAGATCCCCCCCAGTAGTTTCCTTACTGTACGGGCCAATCCAAAAAAAATACCTGAAAATCAACCAAAAAAGTCTCTCGAAAACGACAAGAAAACTTAAAGTTCCCTCGGAATCAACCAAAAAACTTTAAAAACCCCTCAAAAATGTGGTGTTGGGCTAAAAACACGTCGGTCGACTTTGCAAGCCGTTAATCTACCTTAAAAGTTCCCCCATTAGCAAAAATCCTGGATCTGCCACTGCATGGACGGATCCCTTCCGAGGGTAGGCATTATCCTTATCCTTGTTCATGTTTCTGCCTTTCAATAGGCAAGGGGCAAAATTCTTCTTATTCCTTCTTGACTTCTTTTACATGTGCAAATGGTCTAAACTCATTCTCCCTCTATCGTCAAAGGTGGCATGGAAAGTTTCACCTTGCATTGAACACAATTCAGAAGGATTTATATTTCAAACAACCACCTTAGGGTATTTAAGATTTTAAATTCACCATGCGCCACATCCACTCTGTCAGGATTACCGAGTGTAGAATAGCTAGGTACTCTCAAATAAATTTTGTTGTTTCGGAGCCTCTGAACTCCTGTGAAATTGTTGAATATGAGAGTTTGGCTATAAACTCATGTGATGCATTTCATCATTGCCTGTTGTTCGTAATAGGTTATTTGGGTAGTTGTTGCGGTTATCATGGCTATTGGTTACTCTACATAGGCAGGATTGGTGTTGTTAAGCATGATCTACTAATGGGAGTTGTATAAGATGTCTAAAGTAATAAGTAGACATTATACTATTTGAGAATGTGGTTTCCGTTGCGCTGAGGTAAAGCAGGGCACTATTGGGAACTAGGGTCCTTTTAGGGGGATTTGGGCAGTTTGTAGAAGATATACAGTGGTTGCCTGCTGATGATAGTTGTTGCATTTGTTGTGGATGATGCTATTGATCATTCTTAAGAGTTAAGACTTCATGTGCTGGTGCATGTCAATTATAGGTTTTAAATGCTATTGGTGTTAGCGACCCGAGCCTCGGATGCCAAGCTTAGGTGGCTTCAAGGATATTATTGTGGATAACTGCAGACACCCAACCTACTTAAACAACCTGAAGGCTTGATTTTAACATTGCATCTCATGAACCCATGTAGGCTCATTTAGCAGGTGTTAACAGAGGAATCAAATGTCAACACAAAATGGATTTTGACAGCATGGTGATTGGACGTGATTAATTTCTAAGTGAGGGTTATAATGGCAGCCCCTGTTCCTCATGGGCACCAAGTAAATCGCTAATTAAATCTAAATTTGGAGCATAAAGTTCACTTTGATGATCAAACATGTCCCAAAAGTGTGGGGGTGCAGTAGTACTAGTAATAAATTATCCCACGGAACATATGCTTCTCTTATGCTGGATTAGTAACAGGTATTAAATGCCTTGTTAGATCCTAGCTATGCACCCTAAATGTCTTCAAAATGATGATTGGGATGAAACTTTGCAGTTTTGAACCACACTACATTGAGTTTAGAGATGTTATATGGTTCAGTACGAGCTTCAGCAGTGTTGCATCACATGATCATATTTGTTATTGACGACATCATAGAAGTTAAATGATGGCCAAGTTACAAACTTCTCACACTTTGTTCTGACAGTAAGATGCATGTACTTATCGGCTGCTTATTTTCATGCAACTTATCTTTTAAGTGGAAACTACCTGCACAGACCTGAAGTAACAATTGCAAGCATTTTAGGTTTCCATTTAACATCGTATGCAGTTCTTTTTTCAGGTTTTTATACGGAAAAAAGCTTAAATTTCTCTTGTTTAAGTTTAGTTTTTGTGGGTAGCTACTGTTGTACATTTTTCACTCTAATGATTTTTTTGTCAGCTGTATGTAAATTTATACAGCTATCGTAGGTTACATCTTTGTCAACTTTTAGTTTAGTTGTATCTTCTTGATGGCTGGCTAGACTCCTACCACTATTAAATGCCCGATGTCTTCCATCAGCATCGTTGTTTATATATAAAACTCTGACAAGAGATGGTAAAAGAACTAAGGTAGCATTTAGCTTGCAAATTCTGGAGGAATCTGATGGAATTGGAATGTCAAATTCCATCGACCAAATCTCAATCTTCCGTTTGGTTCATTCTTTTTCACGGAAGGAATCTTTGAATTTAATCAAATTCCACAAATGAAGGAATTTAACATTCCTTAGCAACTGGCAGGTATGTTGATGGAATGGAATTCATTTTGTTTCATAATACCGATGTACCCTTGATCCAATATAACCTAATAACAACATTTTTTTATTAAATTATTTTATTGCAGTATTTAGTAACTGCTTTATTAAAGTATTTTTAGTTATAAAAAATAAAGTATTTAATGACCAAAATTTCATCCCAAAAGGTATTTTGGTCATTTACCAAAATTTCATTCCAAAAGGTGTTTTGGTCATTTACCAAAGTTTCATTCCACTTCCAAAGCTACATTCTATGAACCAAACAGACAGACAGATTCAAAATCTTATAACAGATCCCATTCCAATTCTGTCAGCGAAACAGGCATTCCATTCCAATTCCTTCAAAAATTCCTTTGACAGATATCATTCCATCCAAAAACATTATGCGGACCAAACACCACCTAAGAGTCTTCTAGAAAGGAAAATCAATGTACAGATCAATCTTTGCTTTGTAGGTTATTTGCTCAGCTCCTAATCTAATGACACAATTGACCTTCATTATGTATAAAGTGCTTTTCTGATTCTAAAATGTCTTGCTTGTTTTTGCATTGATAGTTTCCAACCAGCTTGCTCATGTCAATTGCGGAAATTGCCGAACAGTGCTGATGTATCCATATGGTGCCCCCTCAGTTAAATGCGCTGTTTGTCACTACATTACAAATGCCAATGTGAGTGTACAATAGAACCTATGACATACTTTTGCCTTTCTATGAACATTGCTAATTATGAATGAACTTTTTGGATATATGTTTGCAACTCTTACTTCTTCATGTTCGTTCCATTGTTGGACTGCTAATTATGAATGAATTTTGTGGAGTGGTAACGTCACAAGATGAATACCTTCCTCAAGATCCTCCAAACCTTAAAATGTGAATAAAAGCTAGATAATAGTGGAATCCAGATAGCCTTGTGGAACACTTTGGAACCCCGCGTCCCGAGCGTTGCTCAAAACTGCCCTACCACAAAGAAGTTGTTAGAGTGCCCGCAGTCTACCTTCTTGACCTTGTATTCATTCTCTTATCTATACAATATTATAAAGCATTTGGCTAAAACTCTTAAACAAGATGTACTACCATCTAATGCCAAATTACTTAATTTTCAACTTTACAAGTTAATCAACAAGATGTACAACTTCAGAATGCATTATTTTTTCTAGGTTTAAGCTTCCAATGCACTTTATAGACAATCCATCTTTCAGGATTCTTTAGTTTAAAACCTGATTGAAGACATCACAGTCTCCCACTTTTCCCTATTACTGAAGCGGGGCTGGACTCTGATTCAAAACTCTCCATCTTTCTTCAATCATTGACATAAACCCTTAAACTTTCCTTGTGCATCTCGACACGTTTCTGCACAAGCACAATCCTTCAAGTGTTGCCGATGAATTTTTGCTCGAGAATAACTAGTATTTATTGTATATTCAGGTCCTATTTTGGATGCAAACAAGGTGAATTAGATCTCACCTAGAACTGCACCAGGTGTTGAGAAGCTGTAAGAGGACTTTGAGTTCTCTTCCATGTAACTCTAGATTGAAGCTCATGAATAGATTTGGCAAAATTGGACATGATGTTCATTTCAGGGTTGTCCCCTAAATATTCTGGTGCTCGTCCCTTGAGTCACACAACCTCTTGGTCCTTGTGATCCCTGTGTCACCTTGCTCGAGAAATGTACTCGAGCAACTCACTATCACAGCCATTCAGAACTAATATATAAGCATCTGCAACTTTTCGTGCCAGAAATACCCGAAAGGGAGGATATAATTAGAAAATCTAATGCTTCTGTTGCAAAGATTATGGGCGCACCATGTATATTTTTGCCCGTCTTAGTTCTGGACATAGATCTCAACCATTACCTTGTCCTCCCCATGCCGAGGTAGCAATCGTTGATAATATTATGACCATTCACTTCTTTATGTCTCTCAATTCTGCATGGGTCTTCTGGACAAGTTTCATCTACTCCTAGTGCTGATACAACACCGTTAGGCGTATTTTACTTGTTTTTCTGCTTGCTCATCATCCTGGACTATCGGTTCAGTGGATCCCATACCCAATCTTAACATCGACATGCCCCGTAACTGTTCAGACTTGCCAATGCTTCTTCATGCTCAATATTGGACATAAGATCCGATAGACCTGTTATCTGCTCTCTATTTTCTTACTATTTCAGATCGTCTAATATATGTTAGCCGAATTTCCAGAAAACATAGTTATTATGCAGCTTCCTTTCTCACACATTGTGTTTTTGAGGAATGGGGGACGAATCAGTTGATTGCTACAGGTTATGGGTCTCAAGCTCTCTATCTTGTCTGCTTGCAATCTCCAACAACGCATATATGTGATTCTTGTACTAGGGTGGCCCACTATAGGCAAGGCCATCAATCTTTAAGTCATGTCATTTGGGTAAACACACTCGCCCCATGCCCCTATCCCCTTAGAGAGTCTGCTCTAGTTGGTATCTTTTTCCGGTTAATCCACTCCAATTTTGTTCTCGAGTTTAAAAATTAAGGGAAAGAAAGGGAAGGGGAGGAAAGGAAAGAAAGGGAAGGGGAGGGTTATCCCTCCAAATCATCCCATTTTTGGGAGGAAAGGGAAGGAAAGGGAAAGATAACTTTTAAGAGAGAAAAAAAGAAAGAGTAATCCCTCCTAATCCCTCCAAATCCTTTCCCTTCCTTCCTTTAAAAAACTCAAGAACACACAAATCCCTCCAAATCCTTTCCTTTCCTCCCTTTAAAAAAACTCGAGAACACACTTTTGTTAGTTTCCTTAGAAATCCTTTCCTTTCCCTCCTGTAAAAAAACTCGAGAACAGGGGGAACCATGTCGTATTACCTGTAATAGTGGTTTTAGACTTTACTAGGTTTATTGATGACATTTATTGTGCAATATGAGTATTTTTGCTTACAAATGCATAATGGAATCTTATCCCTCATGAATTCTGTGTTGGTGTTAGAACCCAGTTTGATGTTTTAATAACGTCTCAATTCAATGAGTCAGCTTGTAAGTCATGTCATTTGGGTAAAGACACTCGCCCTATGCCCCTATCCCCTTAGAGAGTCTGCTCTAGTTGGTACTTCTTTTTTCCTATTAATCCACTCCAATATATTTAGGGACCATGTCGTATTACCTGTAATAGTGGTTTTAGACTTTACTATGTTTATTGATGACATTTATTGTGCAATATGAGTATTTTTGCTTACAAATGCATAATGGAATCTTATGTCTCGTGAATTCTGTGTTGGTGTTAACCCAGTTTGATGTTTTAATTAAGAGATCTCAATTCAATGATGCAAAAGACTTTTGAGTTTTTAAAGTTTCTTATTAAAGCGTGATGTTATACATGAACCATCATGTGCGTGTACACTCCCAACATATTGATATTCCCGAACGAATAAACGTGTCATTTGTTGTGGCTTGCACTATGATGATTTACTATATCAGAAAGTTTTTGTGTTGATTCAATTCTTACAGTTGATTATTTGATTAAGTGCATGGTCTCTCTTGTTCCATTTCCAAGAGGCATCAATTTTGCTCCAGCTCTAAAAAAATATTTGGATGCATCTCTTATTTCCGTGATCATTTCCCAAGACATGATGAATTTGAACCATGTGTTCTTAGGTGTGTGCTCCATATGTATTCATGTGTCCAAAAAGGCTTTTGCTGTTATAGACCAACCATTCCTAGATATTTTTCTTGCGATGTTGACAACATTATCTCCAAAGCTCCAATCAGTCGCGTTCCTTCTTTGTCAAACCCACAAATAATCCTTCGGTCAACGAATCCAGTCTTGACCCTTATAAATCACCTGATACAATAGTCTTAAGCATTCCAATATTGTACCAGAGTTTTTTTTTGGAATATAGATAATTCACATCGCCAAAAACAAGTGGCAATTCCCCTAGAAACGTTACCTCTGCATCATAATTATGGTGATTCACCCATTCCGTCATCCACTACACACAAAGCATCACATATTAGCCTGTAACTGATGCACCCCTTCCCGATACTCCAATTGCCTTCCAAAAAGGCACAAGAACTTATAATCTAATCCACAATTATCTTGTTTGCTCTCACCTCTTACTTGAGTCTTGTGCTTAAACAACCATTGATACCTATACTATTATGAGGAATATGAGTGAGTCGCTTAATCATATCGGATGCTTCAGATCAACACAAATTCTTAAGGCAATGAACAAATTGGGGTCTGGCCTTCTTTTCGTTACTCGGGATTTGAAACACTTTCTCTTGGAAAGTACAAAGTGGGGTTGTAGTGGCCACCATAGATCATGGATGTCAAAATGACTTCCTTAATGACATTCTTGAGGAGGTATATGCAGTAGCCACTTGGGATTTTATTGAGGCCTTAAAGGTATTTTGATTACGATGTTCATATCGTAGTCCCTAGAGCATGGTTTGGGAGATTTTTTCAAATATTCTTCATGTATTTAGTATGGCTCAAGGATGATTATGTGTTCTTTCAACATTATCATGGTTGCCGAATCATACTAGTGGTATATGTGGATGCCATTATTATAGCCAAAGATGATAGCATCAGGATTTAAGAATTCAAGCAATTTTACAGTTTCAAATGCAACTTACAGAGGTAGGACATCTCTATTACTTTCTTAGGATAGAAGTTTCCCGGTCTCCATAAGGAATTATTCCATCTCAATTGATGTATATGCTTACCGAGTGTGGTTTACTAGGATCAAACTAATGGATAGCCCAAAGCTCACAACCTACAAACTATCTAGAGAGATGCAAGAGACTAGCGAGTCAGTTCATGTCAAATGTTAATGAGATGCATGCACTACTTTGCGTTTCTGAAAGTCCATACCCGGGCCACTGTCTAGTGGATATGTTCACTGAGGATATCATGTTTCTAGATTGCCTATATATACAAAACAGTGGATAAGGTAATACAACCATCGATTCGGGAAACTTTTTGTATATTTATTCGCAGGGTTGTCGAGCTGATTTAGTTTCTTTATTTGTGTGTGTGTGTGTAGAAATCCATAGGAATTTCTCCACCCCATGCTTTCTTGTGTTATATCTCTCGTCTTTTAACTGCAGATGGACAATGGAAGGGCTCCTGTTCCAGTTCAACCTCATGATACCCCCACATCCGGATCGATGCCCTCTGCTTCAACAGTGAGTTTTCATGTTGCTTAGGTGGTTTTTCTTTTGTTTGGTGAGTATATAGTTTTCTTCTGAATCTTCCATTAATTTATATATATATATATTTCTTCAGGGAATGAACCACCAAACAATCGTAGTTGAAAATCCCATGTCTGTTGATGAGAGCGGGAAACTGGTATCCTCTTCCTTCTCAACTCTTTTTCATCGGTTATGATTTCGATCAAGATTGCTTTAATTTTTTTCTCTATACGATTTAGGTAAGCAATGTTGTCGTTGGGGTGACCACCGAGAAGAAAACAATCAAGTGAAAATGACTGATTTGCCATTGTGTTGAAATGGAAATGGCTCTGGATCTGCTCTTTTGAGGATGCATGCAATGTGTATAACATGAAAAAAAGGAAGATGGGGGGGTTAATGATTTGGAGATTTTGTTGTGTGGGGTTGAGAGGATGCATATAAGTGTGTAGAAAGGGTTTACTGCTCCATTTTATTTTTCTGGGGTATTTTGGTCAATAATCTGTTTGCTTCATAGTTTCTGGTCACTTGAGTCAACAATATGAATTGCTTGTAAAAAATATGGAATCATGCGCTTATGTTTCAACAAGATTACAAATGTGTTTGGCTTCTTAAGATTTGAAGTTGTGAATGTTTCAGATCTTCAATGGAAAACATAGATGAATATACTTGTCGTATTGGTTATTATTTGAGTGGTTTAATATTTAACGAAATTATTCGTAGTTCTTATACGATATAATGTAACAATGAATTTTTTAGTTAACGTATCATTCATTTATTCCGTTCTTCATATTCTTATTCTATAACCATTTTATCTTCAAAACCTACAAACAATTTGTTTCTTGTGCCGGATATGATACCCAATCAAGGGTTAAAACACTTTTCACATTTAGTAAGATTTAAATAGTTGTGCCTACCAAGTGATATTACCTTACTGGAATGCATATAGCAAGGACCAAGACTCTTGTTCGATAAGAACGAAGACAAGGACCGAGAGTTTTACTCGGTAAGTGATGGTCATCATCTCTTACCATAGTTAGTGCTTACCGGGTAATTTAGTGCATAGAATACCAATTTTGTGGACTAAAATGTTACCCACATAAGTAACCGATAGTGTTCAATTTTATTGATAAGCACTTACCCGGATAAACGTTTGATAAATACCCTCTTAATAAACATCTTTTGCTTGATAAAAATTAACTAGATAATAGTTTATCATTCTGATTTACTATTTATTTATTATATATCAAACACGATTTTTTCAAATGCTCACCAAATATTTATTTCATTATATAAGAGCGTCCATAAAGGGATTTCAACCACCTCTTGCAAGTGAGGTGACATTACCACATAGGAAATAGGTTTTGCAAATGGTTACAAGACTTACAACATATGAAAGCTCTTATAACTCAAAAGATTGGTCCCTTTTTATAAAAATTATTTATATTATAATTAATAAATTACTTATATTCTAAATAAATTATATTTAGTATTTTTATAATACTATAAATTATAAATTAGTTGATCGAGAACATTTAAAAAGGAATGAGTTGAAAGATGAAAGACATTACATTAATGTGGAGGTTTATTGCAAAACCAATGTGTCACTTTTAAAAAACAGGTAAACATTACATTGATGCAAATGCTCTAACGAACATCCGTCATATATTCGTATTCTTTTTGAAGTAAATTCTTTACCAAGTATTATTTTCTAAAAGGGTAAGGATCATTCCATCCCATTTAACCTATGAAATAACATATTTTTAAACTTCCAGTAGTTTTTTTTTATCATAAATAAGCTGACTTTTTTATTTTTTATTTTTTATTTTATAAATTATAATGACATATTTTCAGACTTGTAAGTAATTTCTAAAAATATAAATAATTTCTAATTTTCAATAAATCTCAGACTTCTTCTTCTTCTTCTTCTTCATGGGTTTTATCGCCCTCTTGAATAAAACTGAAACCTTTCTCATTCAACAACAAGAAACACCAACCATCCCCATTCTTTCAAATTCCTGATTTTATTTGATTTTTTGTCAAGAATCATGATGCTGATTCGACAATTCAAGTCTTGCAATTTCCCAATTTCTTCTACTTCAAATTCCACAACCCCTTTCCAAAATCACAACAACAACAACAACAATTTACGTTTTTCAATCAAGAATAACAACACCAGCAGCAGTATTTCTTCTTCTTCTTCTTCTACTACGAAGGAAACCGATCTTGATGATGGTTCAGCAAACCCATCTTCGTTAATGTCGTCATCTGCTTCTCCGCCGTATCCTGGTGGGATGGGTCCGTTTACGGGTAGGGATCCGAATGTTAAGAAACCGGGTTGGCTCCGGCAAAAGGCTCCCCAAGGAGACAAATATCAGGAGGTTAAAGAATCTTTGTCTAGACTTAAACTCAACACTGTTTGTGAAGAAGCACAATGCCCTAACATTGGGGAGGTATTATTTCTCTTTCCATTTTTGGTTTCTTCTATTTTGTTATTATCCTCCATAATTAAGCAGCTGTAAATTGAACAATGTATTTGAGACTTTTGCTATTGATTTTGTTTTTAGTCACATCTTTTTTAGTGATGGGAATTTAGACAATTGCTATTGGTGTGATTGATCTTGTTCAGTTAAAGTTCCCTTTTTCTTTCATGGTATTTGAGACATTTGGTATTGATTTTGTTGAGTAGCATTCAATGGGTATTTCAGACAATTGCTATATATTTGATTGATTTTATTCAACAAAAATCCCTTTTTCTTCAATGGTACTTGAGACATTTGCTATTCATTTATTTGTTTCTTTCTATATAAAAGATCTCTTCTTCTGTCATGGTGGGTATTTTTTCAAGGAAACTGAAAATTTAGAAAACGCATTTGGTTCATTCGTTTTTCAAGAAAGTGAAAAATTTCTGTTTTCCAACTTCTATGTAAAGTAGAAATCAGTAGTTCTCGCCTTTTCTAAGTTTCTAAAATGAAAACTGAAATTTATACCATTTCAACCAAACACGTTTTCTAAAATTTTCATAGAAAACTGAAAACGAAAACTCAACTCTATTTTCATAGAAAAAAATGAAAATGGTTTCCACAACCAAACACACCCTCAAATTCTTGAAGAAAGCAAGTATTGAGTGTTTTATTTGTTGTTTATAGTGTTGGAATGGAGGTGGAGATGGTATTGCAACTGCTACCATCATGCTTCTTGGCGACACTTGCACTCGTGGATGCAGATTTTGTGCTGTCAAAACCAGCAAAAACCCCGCACCACCAGACCCTATGGAACCACAAAACACCGCCGAAGCCATTGTTAGTTGGGGGTAAGTCCAAAAAAACCACACTCTTCTTATCATCGTCATCATCTTTTTTGGTAACTAGTTAAGCTTAAATCGAGTATTTAGCATCTCGACTTAACAAGAAATGTTTTTTTGCAGTGTGGACTATATTGTTTTAACCAGTGTGGATAGGGATGATTTACCCGATGGTGGGAGTGGTCATTTTGCTGAAACCGTCAAAGCCATGAAGGTACATAAATTTAGAAACAAAATAGTTTGGGGGCTGTTATCTCGAGGGATTAGTTGATTTAGCCTCCCATGGTTACCAAAACAAAAGGGTTTAATTATAATGACATAGATGTGTGTTTGTGCAGAAGAGCAAGCCTGAGATTATGGTGGAGTGCTTGACTTCTGATTTTCGGGGTGATCTGGAAGCTGTATCGATGTTGGCCAACTCAGGATTAGATGTTTTTGCCCACAATGTTGAAACAGTGAAACGCTTGCAGCGGATAGTAAGAGATCCACGAGCTGGGTGAGTTAATCGATAGCTTATTAAGCAACAACTAGCTTATCAGTAGCTGATTTTGGTTTGTTTGGTTTTGTGTGTGTAGATATGAACAGAGTTTGTCGGTCTTGAAACATGCCAAGGTTAGTAAGGAAGGGATGATAACAAAAACATCGATAATGTTGGGACTTGGAGAGTCCGATGAGGAGCTGAAGCAAACCATGGCTGATTTACGTGCCATTGATGTCGATATCTTGACTCTTGGACAGTATTTACAGGCAACCAATCCATTCCATCTCTTTATTTATTTTCAAACCCTTCACTCACTCACTCTTTTAAAACTTATTATTTTCATGTATATAATGCAGCCAACTCCATTGCATCTCACTGTGAAAGAATATGTTACACCTGAGAAATTTGATTTCTGGAAAGATTACGGGGAGTCCATCGGCTTCCGTTATGTAGCAAGTGGACCTCTGGTAATTTTCTTATTTCTATAGTTGAAAACATCATCATGTGAATATGTGATTATATATGTGTATTTGTTTAGGTACGATCGTCGTACAGGGCAGGCGAGCTATTCGTTCAAACTATGGTAAAAGAGAGGAATACGAAGAAATCTGATTGAAACTCTACATCGTCATACGAATATACGGCTAGTCGGGTTATTCATATTTTATACGTCTTTCTCTTCAAACATTATTATTGATTCATTGATGAACATGCATGTATCATCTTTGTATTTTTATAACCGATTGCTTGCTTCTCTTTCAAAGGCAAGAATCAATCAAGAATGAGGATATTGTTGAAATCATGTTGTTGCAAGCATCCTATGTGATTTCCTTCTTCTGATCTATGAATATATTATTGAGGAATTGAGGATAATGATTTGTGTTCTTGATAAATGATCTTAGTTCAAGACAAATATAAGAGTTTGGACTTTATAAGTTCTTATTTTGAATTACTATTTTATTATATTTAAATTAGTTAACCACAAGGCTTGTGGCGTAGTGGTAAGGCCTGTGG
>LUCG01067729.1:0-10013 GCA_001633085.1 Carthamus tinctorius | reverse complement strand
ATGGAGTCGCTGAACGAAGAAATAGAACCCTGATTGAAGCTGCCAGATCAATGCTCAGTGAAGCCAACTTGGCTACACAATTTTCGGCTGAAGCTGTAAACATAGTGTGCTACACTCAGAACAGATCGCTGATCGTCATGCGGTTCAAAAAGACTACTTATGAACTCTTCAGATATCTCTAGCCTTCTATCGAACATCTTCATATCTTTGGTTGTAATTGTTACATTTGGAACAACAAAGATAATCTTGGGAAATTTGATTCCAAATCAGATAATGGAATCTTCCTAGGATATTCTTCTATCTCAAGATCATATCAGGTGTTCAACAAAAGACGACAAACCATTGAAGAATCAATCCATGTTCGATTTGATGAAACTGGTCGTTCATTCTCACATAATCACAATAATGAGGAAATCAATCAGTAGGCTGACTCTTACTTTGAAGTCCCTGATCCTCCTATTACTGATTCATCAACATCTTCATAAAATACCTGATGGTTTTGAAGACACCACAACTCCTTCATCTGATCCTATTCCATCTGTAATACATGCAGTTCCCATTACTCAAGTTGCCCCTTCTGATTCAAATGCTCCTACAATCAGTGAAGACTCTCATGCTCAACAGTCTGAATCTGCTCCTCAACAAGAACTTATCACTGATCTACCAGAAAATGAGGCATCGTCATCAGCGATCGAGCCTTCTTCAAGCTGGTCTTCAGCTCCCTGCTATTCGTTGGACGAAAAATCATCCCATTGATCAAGTTCTTAGAAATCCTAAATCTGGTGTTAAAACTCGACATCAATCTGGTAACATCTGCCTATTTGTTGGTTTCATCTCTAATATTGAACCGAAGAAAATTGAAGAAGCTCTTCTTGATCCATTTTGGGTTGCTGCCATGCAAGAAGAACTCACTGAGTTCATCAGAAACAATGTCTGGGAACTCACTCCTAGGCCTCGTAAATGAACTGTTATCGGAACCAAGTGGATTTTTCGTAACAAGTTTGATGAACATGGCACTGTTACTCGAAACAAGGCTAGGCTTGTTGCTCAGGGATATCGTTAGGAAGAAGGCATAGACTACGATGAAACGTTTGCCCTTGTAGCTAGACTCGAAGCAATTCGACTCTTTCTGGCTTTTGCGGCTCACAAAAACTTTCAAGTGTTTCAAATGGATGTCAAAAGTGCCTTCCTAAATGGAAAGCTCTCTGAAGAAGTCTATGTTGCTCAACCTCCAGGTTTCACTGATCCTAAATTCCCTGATCACGTTTACAAGTTAAATAAGGCTCTCTATGGGTTAAAGTAGGCCCCTCGTGCCTGGTATGATACCCTGTCAACCTTTCTCTTATCTAAAGGTTTTGCGCCTGGTAAGATTGATAGTACTTTGTTTCTAAAGAAACAAAAAGGTCACATCATTCTTGTTCAAATATATGTCGATGACATTATTTTTGGATCAACCAATTCCAAACTTTGCAAAAAGTTTGAGTCCCTCATGAAATCTGAATATAAAATGTCTATGATGGGTGAATTAACATATTTTCTAGGTCTTCAGATTAAGCAATCTGAAAAGGGTATTTTCATCAATCAAGGTAAGTATGTATCTGACATGCTTAAGAAATTTGATCTCTTATCATGCAAACCAATGAAAAAACCAATGACACCTCCTCTTAAGCTTGATAAAGATACCAATGGAAAATCCATTGATATAACTCTTTATAGAGGAATGATAGGCTCCCTGCTGTATCTTACAGCAAGCGGACCTGATATCATGTATTCTAATTGCTTATGTGCTAGATATCAATCTGATCCCAAGGAGTCTCATCTAACCGTTGTAAAGCTAATCTTCAGATACCAGAAGGGTACTCCTAACCTAGGTCTCTGGTACCCCAAAGACTCTGGTTTTGATCTCACTGCCTATTCAGATAGTGATTTTGCAGGATGTAAGCTGGATTGCAAAAGCACCACTGGTGGCTGTCAGTTACTAGGTGCTAAGTTGGTTAGTTGGTCCATCAAGTAACAAAACTTAGTCTCCACTTCTACCGCTGAAGCTGAGTAGGTCGCTGCTGGAAGCTGTTGTGCTTAGGTCCTCTGGATAAGAAATCAGCTACTGGACTACAACTTAAAGCTTTCAAAAATTCCTATCTTCTGTGACAACACATCAGCGATTGCCATTGCCAACAATCTAGTGTTACATTCCAAGACCAAGCATATTGAGATCAGATATCATTTTATCAGAGATCATGTGATGAATGGTGTTAGCAAATTTATTTGCTAATAAAAGGAAGTTTTATAAATGAAAGCCTTTTTACGTTGTAATTTTCATTACTTTGTAATTGGGCTTGTGACACATTGTTTTGGGCTTGGGCTTAGGGTTAGATCATCCTCGTTGTATAAATTGGGATGCCTTGTATTTTTTTTGNATCATCCTCAAGAATTGTTGGTTTCTTAAAGCTAACAAGTGGTATCAGAGCCGGAGCGGATCATTTCGATTTGTTTCGATCCTTAGAAATCAACAATTTGAGGTATTTTATGGAATTTCGAAATATAGTTTGTAAAAGTCATTTTTGAATCTGTTTATGCGAATTTTGGTGATTGATTGGTATAGATTTGGATGATTTATGAATAAGCTTCAAGGTTAGATCTTGTGATTCTTCGCACATTATGGTTTTGCACTCAAGGTGTTTGATAAAATGCCTCAAAGAATTTTTCTTCTATCGGCTTATCGTTCATGGATGAAGATGCACGCAAAATCAGCTTGCTGACAGATTTGCGTTGCTGTAGTATTTTGGTCATATCTCATTCATCCGAGCACCAATTGAATCGATTCAAAAGTCCCTGGTTAGAAAACAGATGGATCTACAAGTTTCATGTTTTGAGTTTTCCTTGATTCGATCTGTACAACACTAGAAATGTCTCTGAAGTTGATAGTAGTTTGCTGTTGCAGAAGCTGTTGACAGATCTGCGCGACTGTAGTAAAACAGGCATATCTCACTCGTAAGACCTCCAATTTAAAAGATTTCAGATGTTCTGGAAAGAAAAGAGACGGGGCTACAACTTTGTAGTTTTGAGATTTTATAAATTCAGAGTGAATATTGGCTGAAATAGACCTCGAAGTCGTGACAATGTTGCTGGACAGAAACATTGTGTGCTGATAGTATATTGAAGACGACAAGAGGTAAACCGGAGAGGTTCTTCGGAATTTTAAAGAGGTTCTTTGGGAGATCACAGAGCCTCTCCGGATCTTCACAGAGGCTCTCCGGGTCACAGAGGCTCTCTGGTTCACAGAGGCTCTTGGGAATTTCAGAGAGGCTCTTCGGAATTTCACAGAAGATGTGGGTTGCTGTAGTTTGCCTATCAGTTTTGGAAATGATCCAGATTCTTGCAGATTCAGACTAGTTTGTGCTTCGAAATTCCCGGTGCTTAACCCGACAAGTGCCATTTCCGTTTGTACGATGGAGTGAATTTTTCCCAAAAGCCTGTTGATTAGCCCGAAATTAATTTTCTTTATTGAAAATTAATTTTCTCTCGATCCCCCACTGTTCAAGGTTCTCAACGACAAGTCGGTTTTATAAACGTCATTTGAACTGTTGGTGATTGAATGTCGTATTTAGTTGGATTATACTGAAGCATGACGGCTGCATTCAGAATTATGGAGTTTTATACGATGGGATTATTCCTCTTGGGGTAGAGTTGAATTTATCCTTTGGATGCTATGTACGATGATTGGTACACTCTTTTTGCATTCGACTCATATCCATTTCATCGTCATAGAGGTTCGATTGTGATCTAGAGGTCTGAGTGTCGGCTGTCATCCGTCTGGCTAAGAAGACCGAGTCGGGGTTCGGTTGTCTTCATTTATGGATGCTTTCCGGAAAACGGCTATATTTTGGATAGTGAGTGGTGCATGTCTCTCCCGGTACTTTGATTGTACATGGTGTTGGTACGAGCTTGCTTTGAGGGGGAGCTCGAGATCGTTTTGATTGCCGGCATCTACTTTTGCTTTATAAAGAAAGCAAGGGGGAGAAGATTCAACATGCTTTAGTTATAAAACTTAGGGGGAGATTGTTAGCAAATTTATTTGTTAATAAAAGGAAGTTTTATAAATGAAAGCCTTTTTACGTTGTAATTTTCGTTACTTTGTAATTGGGCTAGGGACACATTGTTTTGGGCTTGGGCTTAGGGTTAGATCATCCTCATTGTATAAATTGGGATGCCTTGTATTTTTTTTTTGAAATCATCTTTCTTCCTCTCCATTGTAATAGTTGAAGGTGAATTAATGAGAGTCGACTTCCACATTTGAGTGTTCTTTAATTTTTTGCATTTACATTCAATAAAAGTTACTCCATTGCTATCATCCTCATGAATTGTTGGTTTCTTAAAGCTAACAAATGGTGACATTGAACTTCATTTTATTCCCACTGATTATCAGCTCGCTGATATTTTCACAAAACCTCCTGATGAGACTCGTTTCAATATTCTCATCAACGAGCTTGGTATGTTGAACCCTGATAATTAATATTATTAGGGAATCAATACAATCAGTGACCTTAAAATGACTACCTTCAACAACTCACATCAGAACTCACTGATCCATCATTAAATATTTGATTCTCTGACAAGTAGGTCCCTCTGATCCTTAAACCTTGTCACATTCAATGTGATAAGAGGACTTTTCATCAAAAAGGTATTATTTGATAAGCGCTCTTTATTCAAAGACCAAATCATTTGACAAAATTAAATGTTAATTCTTTTTTACATAAGACAAACGGATTTTTTTTCAAAATGATGTTCTTTTCATTAAATAGCCGTCTGACATCTTCTGCAACGGTTACTATTTACCACCATGTTTGATGGAAATAGGCGTGTCGGTGCGACCAGTGGTACTATTGTCATCATCACGATTGGACGTGTGTGCCAACTCACACCACCTCTTCAAATTCATTTTCTCTCTCTTCTCTCTGGCACTATCTATATATTCACCACTCATCTTCTTTCATACTCTTTACGCTCACATTGCATTCAAAAGCTAAGAACTCTCAAAGGCAAAAACACTCTCCGGCATTCATATCTCCTTAAGCAATTTTTGAAGATCTTCATATCTTCAGCATTCTGGTAAGACCATCACCTAAATATTCTCAATCTGGGTTTGATTCTTGTTCTAAAACAAACCTAGATTATACAACTTCTTTCTAAAAACCATGAAACCACTCCATTTGGTTTCATCCTTCTAAAAACCTAACTAGGTTTCTCTTCAAGTTTTTTTTTTCAAAAACAAGATTCCTAATCTGCTAGGTTTATTGTTTAAGAAAATGTTTTGATACTTCATCATCATACATTTTCTTCCTTTTTTTAAAAAACCCTAACATGATTTCTTCATCATCCAAGGTTTTCTAATCCACTCTAAGTAAAAGAATAACACCACTTTTGGACTTCTTTCATATCCAAAAGTGAAGGTTTAAAACAATTTTAGGACTCTAATTATCATCCTACATTGTTACTCAATATCTTATTTGCAGAAATGGCATCTTCATCATGTCCAATGAGCCCCAACTTCATTATCGAGAAGGAATCTGTAGCCTGGAAGCCAAAAAACTTCCTTCCTTTGAGCACGAAGTCGCTAATGTAGGAGCACGCAACTTTTTGCGTGCTGAACCTGCTTCAACTGCACTCTGTCTAAACGTACCTCCAGTGAAGGAACTCCTCTACACTTTCTGGGCAACTGCAAATGTTGTCTCTGAGAAGATGGACTAAGGGAGACATTTTGAATGTGTCCATGGATTTATTCCATCCCCTAAGAATCCTAAGGTACTCACTGCCTTCACCTTCAACTTAGCTGACTTCAGGGCCATACTGCAGTTCCCTGAAGTTCCCACTGGTGCCCATCCTACGATTCTCTTGCCTCAAACGAAGTGCTGATCAACTTCCTCGATGAAATCCACTATCAGTGGAAGAAGAACGATCAAGGAGTAGAGATCAAGAGCCTGGGCGAAGTTCATCGAAATCGCATGTCGGTGGAGATGAACTACGTGTTCGCCCATATCATTCAAGGGCTCTCTGGGAAGGTAGGAATCAGGGGTCTACTGCCTCTATGCAAATGTTCTTTTCCCTGATCAAAAATAGGAAGATAGATTATGCTAAAATAATCTATGAGGACCTACCGAGCAAGTTGCGGATCAAGACAAGGACTGGTAGGGCCTCCTCAAAGTCAAAGATCAGGGAGGAAGGTGTGCTCTATCCCTGCTTCCTCTAAGCCATTCTGAAGCAATCCCTGGGAAGGAGGTACCCTAATGGCGACCTCAGATACTCATCCATCAGGGTATCCATTTTGGCTGCACGTGATTTGAAGGTGCTCCCACACTCCACGATGTCCTAGCCCAATCCATGAAGGACACCATGACTACAACCTTAGGTATGAATTCTAACTTAAACTCATCCAAACCTCCTTCTTCTAATTCAATAGCTATGTCAGTGACTAACCCTTCCGTGACTTCCCCAGCTATTCCTCCTTCTCCAACGCATAAGCGACGACCATCCACTGCTACTCCCACTGCTCCTCCAGCCAAGAAGAAGAAGACAAGTGGCTCAGGTACAACTCATACCTCTAAACCACTATCTCAAAGATCCTCAAAATACTATTTAACTCTACCTTCTACCCTCTCAGCTTCTAAAGCTGATTCTTCAAAAGAACCTAAGGATGCTTCTCTCAAGCACTCAGAGAAATCGAAGAGCAATCCCTCTGATGCTCTTCCAGCCTTAGGTAATACTACTACCTTCACTTTCAAGGATCCTAATGAGTTTACGTTCACTCACTTAGTTCCTCATAGTACAGGTTCTTTAAAGGCGGTTGTCTCACCTAATGCTGAGGTGGACACTAAGAAGCAGGCCCTAGTCGCCATCCAGGCTCGAGTTGCTACAGCCAACAAGGCTAAACATGAAGCTGCTTTGCAACAATAACAACTCCTTGGAGCTGCTAACAAGGAGAATCCCCTGGCAGCCAAGGTCCTGGCGGAGAAAGATGCTGCTCTACAAGCCGCTGCTAAGGCTAAGGCTGAGAAAGAGCAGGCACTAAAGGCCTTGGCGGATCTACAAGATAAGAATCAACAGGCTGAAGCATAACGAAGGTCAGCCACTAAGAGCTCTCAAGGTTCAGGGTTTCTGATACAACTCCCTGGCCTTGACAGGCTCTCTTGTTAGCTCGAAGATACTTCATCCAAAATCCTTCAAAGGATTGCAGATTCATCAAGCACCACCTCCAACGCCGTCACCACCGCTCTTGCCTTATCTCAGGCCACGGTGGATCTTACTCCACTCAGGGAGGACATTCGTTCCCTGATTGCAGCTCAAGACAACAAGATCGAAGCTCTCAAGGCTATCATTGCCTCCCAGGCCCCCGCAATCAACACTCTCACTGGGGAGGTACACAACTTGAGGTCTCAGGCCCCTGCTCTTTCCTTTAGTCAAGCGGACATGGATCTTCTGACGACTCAAGGCCATACCTTGACCAACCTCTCCTCTTTCATCAAAGGCCTGACGGAGCTACTCAGCCAGTTTTTATCAGCCACCGCCGAGCTCAACTCGTCACCAGCTGAGGGGGAGAGAGTCCCAACTGGTGCTGAGCAACCTGGTCCCTCCAGTCCCTCTCACTTCCAAGACGATAATATCATGGAGGAAGAAGCAGAAGACGAGGAAGAAGAAGATCAGAAAGAAGAAGAAGAAGACAACACTGCGCTTGCCATGGTGTTGAATGGAGACATCCTCCTTGAAATGATGATGATGAAGAGCCCCTAAGGATGATTAAGACCTCTTTAGAGGCCTCTCCCTTAGCCCAAGTAATAACTGAGGGTGCCTCAGCTGAGGGGGAGCAAGAATAGCCTGGTGGAGGCTCTAATGATCAACCTTCTCACCAACCAGAACAGGTGGTGAATCTTTCTTCAGGTACTCCCTCTCCCACCAAATCCCTATCATACCTCGTTCTCCTACCTCTTTTGATAAACTACCTATCTCCATCCTCCTACCCAAAAACCAACCCTCATCCTCTTCAAAACCCAAGGAAACCCTCACCATTGATCTATCGTCCTCTGATGATAGATCTTTCTCTGACATCATTCCTGATTCTGAACCGTTCTCCCAACCTAAAGTTGACCTCACCTCAACCACTGAAACCCTAACAAACCTACTAAAGGATCAAATTAATGAACCAACACCCTCATCCTCACCTAAAACCAACACAATCCCTTCACCAAATAACCAATTAACCCAAGATATTCCAAACCCTACTCCCCTCAGAACCTATGAACCAAATGTCATGTCTGGTATAGTGGGTCCTGATATTGTAGATCTCTTTTCGAGAAGCATATCACCCTACACCAGGGAATTGGCAAAACACCTGGTCATGAATGGCCAACCCATATCCATCCTACCCCCTCAAAACTTACCATGTGAAACTCCTCAACCTTAACCTCAACCCAAACCAAGAACCATCCTTCCTCCTCTCACCATCAGGGAAAGACCCTCTAACCCTGAACCAATAAGAACCACCTCATCAGCCACTTCTAGCCCAAAACCAAAAGACAAAGGGAAGGCCCTGATGCCTGAGTATAACTTCAATGATCATACTCAAACAATACGAGGATGGCATCAGGGTGGCATATCATCTCAGAGCGGAGCAAAAATCCTTCTTCGTACCTCCGGCTCTGAAGAGATATCTTACGTAATCATTGATGATCACAGGTTAGAGACTGAGCAGGTTGAAAGGGAGTTGAAAAGAAAAAGGGATACGGAAAATAAAGAGTTTAGGAAAACATATGCCTTGCTCATCAGCGAATCAACCACTCCACTCCTTGATCAAAAGGGCCATGGAGGAAATAAATTGGTGCATATTCAAGTAGGGATTCAGGAAATATGAAGAAAAGATTATCAAGTCCACTATCACTGGTCAACGTGGATCAAGGAAGCAGTATCTCATGGCCTTCTTACATGTTACCAGGGTTGGGGGACTCAAGACAGATCACAAAAATATAAACTTTGAATCCATTGGCTATCAGGAGTGGCTGGAAATAAAGTGGGCCATTAAGAAGTTGAAGACCTCCATTTACAAGACGCTGATCGAGTCTGCTCTTCAGACACTTTTTGACAAAATGAAGATGGTTGTCAGGTCTCCTCCACCCTCTCCACCTCAAGAAGAGCTACTCCCAAAAGTTGAAAGAGGTCCTCCCAACAGAAATGAAACTAGAGTGTCCTTTTCAGCCACGACGGTGCTGTTCGAAAGGTTTAGAGTTGACCTCACAGGTCTTAACGTATGTCTCCTTGAGCCTATGCCAAAAGAACCAGGGACGATCATTATGGAACCAGTGAGTGGAGTCTACTTCTATGACCACGAAGGCAACATTTTGCTTCACCGATCCTTTGAGTTCCATAAGGCCCCTTCTCAGCATCTCGAAAACTTGCCCTATCACATCTCTTACAAATCTAACCAGATCCCTGTTGAATTGTTCATAAAAATGATATGTAAGGAACAAGAAGATAGACATGAATTTGTACCTGAATACTAGTTATCATTCTTTTGGTGCTTATCTCATATCTTGTAATTTTTCATTCTCTGATGTAATCCCTTGAATTCATTGTTAATGAAATTTATTACAAGTGTTCGTACTTTACATCATCATAGTACTGAAAAAGATCCCTGAAAACAGTAATTAGGACACATACCTTTATGAGTTCCTTTTCCATTCTGTGTACCTAANTTCTATGTCATCATCAATTAGGGGGAGATTGTTGATCCAGGCTCTCCTAAGACTGATGAAATAATGATGACCCTAATCCCACTTAGTGTAGATACTTTATTCATACTCAAGCTTGAAGAATTATCACTGAGATTATTATCTCTGATTATTTTATTATCAAGTAAACTGTTGTAATAGTTAGTATTCATATCAGATGACTCTCTAAATCTCTTCAGCGACTCTGATGTAGAATATACATGAGAATGAAGTATCGATCCCCAAGACAAAGAAGTC
>LUCG01067677.1:0-14758 GCA_001633085.1 Carthamus tinctorius | reverse complement strand
GTATGTTTTTACGATTAATGTTCAATATTTTTTACCTTCACAAATGTTTTGATGTGAAGTTTCCTGTAAAATATGTTGGTCTCACCGGTCTCATGGAAATAGCTTGGTCTCACGTGAACTTAATATATATATATATATAGTTGGTGGTTGGTGTGGTCCAAACTGCCCCAAAAAAGCTCCAGTTGACCGGATCGGACCTCCCGTTTTGGCTATTTTCAAATAATACCGGACCGCCAAACTGTCAAAAACAATCCGGTTTAACTTGGTTCGACCGGTTTAAGTAATCTAACGGTTTCTATGAATACCCTTAGTCTTATCCAATTCAACCATTTTCGATCAAAACTTTAAACTTCAACCAACACAATACTAATACTAGCTGATCGAATAAGCCACTAATTCGATTGAAAAATACAAATGAGACCCATAATAACAAACCTTTATTTCATTTCACCTGTAGAAATTGTAGCTATAATTAAAAAATGCAGCCTTGCCCAAAAAAACTTAAAACCATGTATATATAATTGTGTGAAAAAATGTAAAACTGTATCAGGCTTGTAATTTGGGGCAGATGCTGGAGTTTGGGTTTGCTACAGAACCTGCATTAAAAACCAAACCCATATTAAGCCACTACTTCAGTTCAGATAAAAAAGTTCAGATAAAAAGGGTAAGTATCGTGAGAAGATAAGAAGGTAAACATAAGGGAAGGTTCATATGTGAATCTACTGAAAACATCAGAAAAAAATATATTTGAAAATGCATATGTAAACTGACGTTACAGATTATTCATATGGATTCACATCTGCGTATTCGGAAGGATCTTTTTAAATGATTCATATGTGAATATTTTCTTTAACTTCACCTCCTTACGATGTTTAGCCTTCTTATTTGAACTTTCCACTAAACCATTGGATAGATGGTCGGATGCAATTAAGGTGGTTGAACTTACAAACATCGGCAAAACATGGTTGTTTCGCCACCGGATCCTCTTCAAACGGCGGTGGAGGTTGGCCGTACACCATTTCGCAACTCATATCTTCAAAATCTGTAAAAATAACACATAAAGAAATGTTATTACGATCATTTGCAAGCGTTAAAACGTTCGGATTATGAGTGGAGAAGATCGATACTTGGGATCATGGTCAATGGAAGTCCGAATTCGTTGGTGAAGAAGTCTTGAGTAGGAATTTTACACATATTCACACACATTCCTACGCAACCGCTGTTCTCCAAGTACCTACACACAACACAAAGTTAACTCTAACCGTAACTGTGTTTCGTAGGACTCGTGAAACCCTGAGCCCTTACAGACACTGTTTTATAAGACTTAAGTTTATATGAACAGACAATCATGTGTCCTTGGCTATGCATGTAAAAGCATTATAATAAGTTGATAAGACGCTTTTGAACATACTATCAGGTTCTTTAAGATGCTTTTATAGAAAAAGTGTGTGATGAGCTTTTTTATAGGACACTTTTAAGAAGTGTCTTATGAACAAATCTTTTTAAACCCATGTTTTTAATATGACACTTTTTTGCAAATGTTAAAATATATTGTATATAGCCCACGGGCCTTTCGGCCCTTTACTAGATCATAGCCTAGGGTTAGGGTTTCTCTTGTTATTTATAGCCTAGGGTTTCTCTTGTATCAATTGTAACACACATATATTCTCTTATTCAATATACGGCTAAACCTTTAGCATCTCTCTTGTGTGTTACCAGATTCTAACAGCAAATAGTGTCATATAAAGTGTACTTCGCTCCTGTAAAACAGTATGTTATGACAGTTAGACATATTTGACGTCTTATGAAGCCGATTTTGTGGGTGGAAACAGTTTCCTAAACTGCCATCAAGTGAAAACCGTCAAATATGTCTAAATATCATAATAGACGGTTTTATCATGCTTTAATTTATAGAACCAAATAATTGCGTGTCATCCCTGGTATAAAGTTGTTACTACAAGATAGTAGGACGTACTTGGTTATCCTAACAAGTTTTTTAGACAATTTTGTAATAACATGTCTTATTAGCTTTTTTATATTATAGTTTTGACAAGTGTCATATTAAAAACATGGGTTTAAAAAGATTTGTTCATAAGACACTTCTTAAAAGTGTCCTATAAAAAAGCTCATCACACACTTTTTCTATAAAAGCATCTTAAAGAACCTGATAGTACGTTCAAAAGCGTCATATGTCACTTCTGTAAAACAGTATGTTATGACATTTAGACATATTTGACGTCTTATGAAGCCGATTTTGCTGTAACAGAGAAAAAGAAAGGGGGGTTTCTAAAATATACATGTTTGATAAGCTTGTGTGTAGCTGATGTGGGACTGCAACAGTTTAAATTACAGAGTACCTGCACTTCTTGATATGTACTCCGCTCCTTTGCTTTACCCCGTTTATTTCTACTTCTACGACCTATAACACGACCAAGAATTCAAGAAACCAATAAATTTCTCGATGTTTAGAGCAATACATATGTTGAATCGAGATGAAAGATTCAATCGATACCTCGGACGGACCAACTAACCAGTGGAAGAAAGGGACCGTTAAGGCTGCATTGAACTCTGCTGCCCATTTTGTGGGTGGAAACAGTTTCCTAAACTGCCGTCAAGTGAAAACCGTCAAATATGTCTAAATGTCATAATAGACGGTTTTATCATACTTTAATTTATAGAACCAAATAATTGCGTGTCATCCCTGGTATAAAGTTGTTACTACAAGATAGTAGGACGTACTTGGTTATCCTAACAAGTTTTTTAGACAATTTTGTAATAACATGTCTTATTAGCTTTTTTTATATTACAGTTTTGAGAAGTGACATATCGACCCCCCCCATATATATATATATATATATATATATATGCCAAGGATCGTGTGAGACGTTGGGTTGACAGTGAGTAGCATATATACGTATGTATATATAAGAACACTTGTTTTTATAACACTTTTTCAAATAATGTCATATAAAAAGACTTAGAGGACCCACCCTTTATTTCAAAAAGGGTCCTAAAAGAACTTGCTAAAACACCTAAAAACGTCCTATAAACTTAAGTTTTCCAAAGCGGACATTTGGGGATTAAGACATATTTATCGTCTTATAAAACTGATTTTATTACCTGTTCAGGGGCACCAGGAGGAAGCATGGACAAAAGCACCTCCCTCACCACTTCCTGCTGCTGTAACCGGTTCCGACCCGTCATTACCCCCCTCGATACGTCCACGAAGCTATCGTAATCATAATCGAACAACCCTTTCTTCTTCTTACCCTTTGCTTCTTTCTTCTCTTTCACCGAAAACTTCTCCATTTTCTTGGCAAACAAGCTCATAAAAACCTTCTCAAACACCCCGTCGTTATACTTCGTCTTCTGCCCCATCGGTGCCGGTTGTCCCGACGGCTCCGCTATCCCGCACCGCACGACATTCCCGCCAACGTGGTGGCGGGATTTTAACCCAGAACGAAGCCCATGGGGCCCACTAGTTTTCGGAAATTGAACAACTTGGTGGGTTAGAACCACCATGAATTCGGGTAGTTAGTATTTCCGTTCACGTGGAAAGTTAACGATCGATGTTAACCGTAAACGAAAATCGGCATTCGGGTTAAGGAGCAGTGACGATGGGTGTTCTTGAAGTGTTGAGTAAAGGTTTAAGTTGGAGAGTTATGGCATTTCTATAAGATGGTGGCAATATTGGCCACACATATGGTTTATCCTTTTTCTAGTGTTATTTTACGAAAATGCCCCTGGTGGATTGGGTCCGTGAGATGGAAAACCGTGGTCTATGCGAGGGTAAATTTGACATTTAGTGGGAGTAAAGTGAAGGGTGCTTGGTGGACCTAAATATTTGAGGATAGGAGAGATCTCAAATAAACAAAGAAGTTATTGGAAGGCTGAAACACATGCCACGCCTGATTAAACTTGTGACTCAACAACGTCGAGAATAACATGCATAACCTAGTATCGTTCTATTTTTATAAAATTAAAATCAGAATCAGAATCAGAATCGAAATCGATGCTTCTTAAAATAAAGAAATTGGTATTCGATACTGGTGTCAATTCTTTTTTTTTTTAATTTACCATTTCATATGACAAAAATGTCATTTTAAGTTTATTACAAACTACAAAATACCAACTTAAAGTAATAAATACATATGCTGAAAACTAATCCGACAAAAACTAACTATTACATAAATAAACTAGAAACTCTGAGTAGTTTATTAAGTATATTAAATATATACAATAATTTCTTTTTTAAAACACCTGGTATCCGGTCCCGGAACCCTTCCCAACGGGTACCCAACGGTTAACAGTTTCAAGAGAAAGAGAACCGGAACCGGTCTCGATTGGTTCTGTATTTTAGGAACCAAAACCAATCACATGTTTTTCGGTTCCGGAATCGGCAGCTGCAGAGTGGTTTTAGCTTCAAAGGCAGGTACCCGCTTCCGATGCTCGCCCCTAATTGCAAGAACTTCTCTCACACAAACCTAGCATATCCCACCTCAAAGTGGGATCACGTCTCATTAATGTTCCATCAATAAAATTAAGACACATTATATTTTTATTTTTAAATTTATTTAATTCGGGTTCATTTTCTCTCTTTGATTATGTGTATTCGTATGATTTGTATACATGAACGAGCCGTGAAGATTTGCGACATGTAATTTTTACATGGTCTAAGGAGAGTAATATATACGTTATACGTAATCCGAAAAACCAGGAAGATAGATAGGATAACAATGGTAAATTACTAGATTGTGTAAGTGTCCCAAGCTATGCTATTCTCCAGGCATGTAATTAGGGATGATTTAGGATGAGTGATAACCTTTGGAGGATGTTTATTCAACATTATTTTGCTAATAAATTTAGTATAAATGTGTAGATATCAAAACTCTATATAGAACTTCTTATGCAGTTTAAATACTATATATAGGGGGTTTTACATTGTTAGGTTTGTAGCTATGTTGGTAATAGTGGTGCAATATAAGTTTTCAGTCTTAAAAGGAATTATGATGGTGTCAAGAATTGCGGTGTGATTTATTTAGAGTGGCTGTTTTTTACATAAAATATAACTGCTATTTGTAGTACATTGAAGTAATTAAGAATTGAATGAGTTCCTTAAAGTAACATTTAAAAATTGAAATTTCTACCCATTTATATCATTCGAGTGATATTTTTATGATTTATAAATCAAAAAAATGAAGAACGAGTCGAGAGCATTGAACACAAAAATATATTTATGGGAGTGATGATTGTAACCCTTGTGAAGAAAATAAAATTCGTCAGCAAAGTAGCAAACGCCACCCCAGCTCCGATGAAGAGGAAGCAACGAATCCCATCATTGCTTTCCTGGTATGATTTGAGTGTGTCCTTGTTCGGGCCTTTTCATACAAGAAATTCGGGCCTTTTTAGGGGTTGCACCAGGCCGGGTCATATTTTTGGGTTGAAAAAGAAGGCCTGATAAGGCATTTCCGAAATGGGTTTTTTTGGTCCGGTTCACCTTAATTTCAACTTGGACGGGATTTAAGGCTTGACTTGGAGTTCCAAACCGGGTTTTGAGCTCACTAAGCCCAGGATTTTTTGGGTTTGGTTGGGTTGGACTTAGGTTTCGGATTTGGACCTTTTTGTATATGTCTTGCTTAAAAATTTGTAATTCATCTTAGGCCCAACAATAGGTTAGGCCCAATTTCTTTAAATTTTTTTTTTATTGAACTATTTACACAAAAACATTATAACAAGTTTTATACATCGAAATTAAGTGTTTGAAATACACTTTAAATCTTTTACTTGAAAAACTTGTACTATGATTTATAAAAACTTTAAAAAAGATTAGAAAGTATGTCCTAGACATAACTGGTTACTGGTGACGATCTCAAATTAAGCCTTAAATTTCTATAAACTTGTACTTGTTTTGGACCATCAACCGTAATTGATTGCTATCGATTTCAATGATAGGACCCACTTTGACTATCTCTATTACCGGCCAATAACTAGTACCATGTTAGGTCAAGACGGTGTCTGAAAATTTTCTTTTGTAATCGTGTCAGTCCTGACCAAAACACTTGACTCTTTCTCCATGTAGAAAGCATAACCGATCCCCACCGGTACCTATCAGTGTTTTGTCGCCAAAACGAAGGGAGTAATTGATGGCGGGATGTGTAGGCCAATTAAGAACTGTTATACGGGCTTTTGGGCTATTACATTAAAGAAAGAAGCCCAATTACGAAGTATATCCATGCTATCCAAGACGTAAAAAATGTACACAAATTTTAAATTTCAAAAATATGATATTTATTGTTAAGTATAAATCACTAATATGTCACATTTATGGATGGTCATAATTTTCTACGAAAACATGTTTTATGTAAATTGAGCCATAAAAACTGAGCCTACTTCATCCTTTAGAAACTATATAGTATTAAATTCTTTTGACTTTAACACACCCAATAAAATATATATATCAACCATTTTGATTTTTTGTTATAGCATAGAAAGTTGAATTCAATTATAGGCAATGATGGTTATAATTGGGAGGTGATTTGAGATATTAGTCTATCTTATAACTGTGATCGACCCCGTACATGAAACCCGCTTATGGGTGTACTGATATCCTTGCCTACCCGCTGGACTCGTAGGCAAGCCCGAAGACAAGCCTGTGGGTGATACGCATGGCCTAACAAGTTATGACATGAAATGTGTTACCCGAGCGTAAGATATGTACTAGCTTTTTCTAATAACAAATTTTAACGTATAATTAGTTTTTATAATATTAGACTTTACACACAATGCCTAACTTTATGAATTATTTTATCTAAGGATAAAAATTTTAATACATGTCGGCTATTGTAATGATAGTCTCTTAATATCAACAAATTCTATTGTGATTTATGGTCATAGTTGACAATACTGATTTAGCTTATAAACTAATCCAAAGCATTTTCGGTAAATTCTATAATTTTTTTTAAACAAAATGAAATTATATTCAACTTTGAGAGATTTTTCATTTTGGAGATTAACAATTCCTGATATTATTAAAAATATTCCATATATTTAATAAAATATTATTTTTTTCTATTAAACATTTAATTTCAAAGTTTTTATTGGTTAAAAGGTAATAAAAAGTTGGACCTCCCTTATGGTAATTATTTATTGAGAGTTCTTCAAATTTAAAGAATTCTTTCATTTTTTTATTGGAATCTGTTGAAACAAAAAAACTTTCTTAAAATCTTTATTTTCTCAAAGAATCTGTTGAAGATGTTCTTATTGTTTAAATAGTGAATTATGGATTTTGATCTTTGTGTTTTGATAATTTTTCTACTATGGTTTTTATTATATGTTTATTTTGGATTTGATCCCTGTGGTATTTAATTTGTGTTGATCATGGTCCCTCTGACTAACGCTTTCATTAACTCTGGTCGATCAATGACCATTTTTTTATCTTTTCCTATTTTTTGTCATCTTCTATAAAAAGGTAAAAGTAATAATTTCATATGGGTGAGGCTAATTGCACTAGAAAATTACTAAATGCACCATTTCTCTCACACACACATCACCGGTACAAACTGTTTTTTATATATTCCCAATGCCAGAATGATCTGATTTTGACATAAAGTATGAGTGCAAATAGCAATCCCCTTTCATATATACACATGATTGCGTGTGACTAACGCTTTCGTTAACTTCAGTAAATCAATGGTCATTTTAGTACCTTTTCCTATTTTTCATCATCATCTATAAAAAGGTAAAAACACTATTTTCATATAAACATGTGATTACGTGTTGACTAACGCTTTCGTTAACTTCGATAAATCAATAACCATTTTAGTATCTTTTCCTTATTTTTGTCATCTTTTATAAAAAGCTAAAAACAATAATTTCATATATACACATGTGTGTATATGTATGTACGCACATGCACACATGTGTATATATATGTGTAACTATATCAAAATAAACAAAACAAGATATTATTATATGATTTATTTTTAAATTTTCTTTAAAATTTTCTAAAAATTAATTACAATTATTACGATTTAATTTTATCATTTTACCCCAATAGTAAAAAACAATATGGTTTTATTGTTTTAATGTAACTAAAATTTTAATTTACTTAAATTAAATCATAAAATTGTATTTTATATTATTTAGAATGAACATAATAAGATGTGATTTTATTATATTTGATTTGTTTAAGTTGAAAAATTAATTAAATTGTATACGAAGTAATTAACTTTATAATTCTAAAAAATTAAATCATGCAATAATATCTTATTTTTTTTATTTTGGTATCATTATATATATATGTATAAAAAATATGTGTTTAAAAATATTTCATTTTTACTTTTTTACGAGGAAAGACAAAAGAATAAAAAACTGCTAAGATGGTCTTCACTTAATGGACTTGGCGAAAACGTTAGTCAGATGGACCAAGACCAAAACATAATGAAGATCACAAAGACCAAATCTATAATAAACATATAATAAGGACCATAGTAAAAAAATCATCAAAACACAAGGACCAAATCCACAATTCCCTCTTGTTTAAACTTACTGAAAAAAATATTGTAGAGTAAATTATGGATCTGGTCTCTATGGTTTACATTTTTTTACCAACAATAGTCCCATAATCAAAATAAATACATAAACGAGACTCATGGTTTGCATTTTTGCAAGTTTTTTGTCATTCCCTCTAACAAAGTCAGTTAAATCCAATTAACTCAAAAGTGTATTTTATTCATTTACCACTTTTTTAATAAAAAAATAAAATATTTTAGTATTATATAATTTTGGTGTTTTTATGTAAAAATAAAATTATTTCATATATTTTTTTGTCTATTTGTGTATTTATGAAAACCAGGACACATGCCACCATCTTCAGCGCCAGTCAATATATAATTGTTTTAATTTTGGTGTTTTTATATAAAAATAAAATTATTTCACGTTTTTTTTTTCATTCTAATAAAATTATTTCATGCATTTTTCTATTTTGATGAAACATTTCATTTTTACGTAAAAGACACAAATACATGAAATAACTATATCAGAAAAATAACTATATGAAACTTTTTTAGCAAATTAAACAGTTTCATGTATTAATTTAACCAATATAATCGATAATTTACACGGTTTATATTCTAAAACTAGTTTATAAAATAAACTATCTATATACCTATTAGTTATAGTTTTCTAACATAAAAAAACCAAAATATTTGGTGCTTATAAGTTCTAAACATCAAATATTTAATAAGAATATATAAGGGACAAACAGATTAATGTTGAGGCTAGCCAATTAACAAAAAGTAATCCACTCTTTAAATTTCTATAAAATCACTATAAGAAGTCCACAATAACAAAATCCTAACTACTTGCCATTTTAGATAATGTTAGTTATTTTGGTATTCTTATAAGAATGTCGTTTTGCTTCATATTGAAAAAAAGAATGACATTTCTTTATCATTTAATTATTGAGTATTAAGTATATAAATGATGGATAGAAGAAAATCGAAGATTGTTGGATTGGTCTATTTCATCACCAACACAAGTAGGCGAGTTATTATTTGCATCATAACAATTTATTTTGGCATCTTGTTGATTTCTTTTTGGAAGGGTCTCTGATGCTTTGTCCCAATTAATCCCGACAAGGTTCAACAACAGCTAAAACATGTTGCTCAGAGTTAATAGCAGTAGTCACAATCTGGAAGCGTCTGGATTCGAATATGGGGTAGAAGGGTTAACAATCTACTTCCCCAACAGGCTTTAACCAGTACGCCACAGCCTTGTGGTTGCATCTTGTTGTTTTTATAAGCTTCGTTTATAAAAGATTAATTCTTTGTTTAGAAATGACGTCTTTATTTTCAAAGAGGCTTAAATGCTCTAGTTGCTACAAAGATATCATCTCCATATCTTCTCTTTCTTATGATTAAGATATGCGTTTAAAATTTTAAACAAGTATCATAATGCATTCCCCCATGTTATATGTACGACGAAATTAGGTAATGCGTTATCTCAAATAAATGTGTATCTAACCGCACTCGTCTCTAGCTTGGTAGGACCAGAGATTGCTCATGAAAAACGTGTTTGTCAATCCAAATCGAAGTAACTATGTTATTCTATGATTCCGACTTATATTCCTAGGATTGCCAATAATATTATTAGCTGTAACACTCAAACATTCGTTGTCCATCATAAAGCCTAACTGATCTTTAAGGAGTGATCCATGATATATTTGAACTTACTGACTTTATAACTCGTGTTAGTCCAAACTGATTTAAGACCATCATCTTTACGACATCATAATAATATTTACTCCATGCTTTCTAAAGTAATTTAAAATTTAATTTTACAAGTTGTAAGATTAAATTTTAAATAACGTTTAAAACGTCATTTTTGAAGTCCATTAAAATAATGGGTAAAATGTTTTAGCACAAGAAGAATATTAAGTTCAGAATTTTCTAACGAAGAATTAGAATAAATTTCAGTTCTCAGTTTTTAATAACAATTTACATCTTGTTGCATTTCAGTGATTAACAACTAAGCTAATCAACTATACATGTTTAAAATGAAAAATTACGGTATATGATGCAACACTAAAGATTCTAACCAATCCTACAAGACGACCAGTTTGACCTAATACCAACCTGATACGATTACTTTCAAAGACTAGTTTCTTTTTCTAACTATGCTCTTGGGTTGTTTTGAAGTTGTACAAACAAGGCCTCATAATCTTGAAAAGGTGGTACAAAAAAATATAACACGCATAATCTATAAATATCTTTACTTTTACAAATAAGTCGGCTCTTAAAACCAGAAAATTTAGAATATTTATGAACATCTTTTTTTATGTTCATCGAGTTGCAAACAAAATATGATTGATTGGATTGGATTGTTTATTAGTCATATAAACAGAGTTAACAACTTGTAACCACTTAGCCAGAATATCCCTAATACTCCCCCTCAAGATGGCTTCAAAATATATTTGAGACTTATCTTGGACAAGAGTAATGAAAGTTGTCGATAAGGAAGAGGCTTTTATGAATGTTTCTTCCAATTGACGATGAGAACGAATTGACAACAACTTAAGAACACTCAATAATAATCTTTAACGAATGAAGTGATAATCGGTCTCTATATGTTTCATTCGTTCATGAAAGATTGGGTTGGAAGCAACGTGAAGTGCAACTTGATTATCACAACTATAACAATGAAGGTTTCTGAATAGGAACTTGAGAGTCACATAATGATTGTTGTAGCTTAACAATCTCACTAGCAGTTGAAGCTAAAGCTCGATACTATTTTAGTTCTAGTGAATCTGCCAATTGAATAACAAAGAACGAGCATAGAAGAAGAAAGAGGGAGAGAGAAAGAAATTGGGAGAAAATAATATTCCGTGCATAAAGTCAAGTACGGTACATGACTATATATATTGACACTACAAAGGGAACTTCTTTAAATAAACTTGTAAAAAAACATAGTTTACCTACCATAGTTAATGACTTGGAACCACCTAGCCACAATATGCCTAATAGTAATTGTCAAACCTAAACAGACTAGAATACGTTATAATGGTATATGAAGCAAAAAAAAAAAACTCATGTTGATGCTAACAAGAATTGCTTGCCTATTTGAATCTATATATCTATATAAAGCAGAAACATTGAAGTCCACGTGGCACCTCCAAAAAATTCTTCCATTTTTTTTCAAAATTTTCAAAGGTTTCCTAATTTAACGTCAATTAATTAATATTAGTAATTCATTAACATTAAATTTCCGACCCTTCATCTTTTGTAAAGCGGAAACATTAGCTGCTAATGTGGCGTAATTAAGGTCTGCTGCATTTAACTCCAAAACGTTTCCCTTCTCTTTTCAATTCATCTCTATTAATCGATCCCTTTATCTCTTGGTTTTTTCTCTTCAGCTTCCTCCATCTCCATCTGGTAGACTGGTACGTTCTTCTTACATCCATCTCTTTGGGTAGGTTAATTTTACTTCAAAGTTCCCCATCTTTTTCTCAATTTATGTATTTTTGATCCTTTTTAAATTTTAACAAATCTTCTTCACCGAGAGGTGCAGTAAATTCACATGTGGCTTCTACCCACATATAAATATATGTTATGAGTGGGTTTTCGGGACTTTTGGATATGGCTGCCATATCGAAAAAAAAAAGAGTGATCTTATGTGGCTGTCATATGTTGGGAAAGAAGAGGGTAAGTTCTTACGTTATATTGTTTGGTTTTAGGGTCGAAATAGGAAAGTTTTACAGCCCATCTTCGCATTCCTCTCAGAGTACCAGGTAGCGACCAGCTCCTAAGCATTGCATTAGAGTTGCTATTCTTTTCCTTCAGTTTACGCAATTCTTTTTAATATATCGAGAATTAGTAAAGTTTTTATCTTTCCATCCTTTTGGCTTTTTAGTTGTCAAAGGGATTTTTACTTCATCATCAAATCCACCTTCTTGGAGTGCTCGACTCCTGCCAAATTCTCGCTAATCTATTGATCATATGTCACGGGGTATCCTTTATTTAATGTAATCGGTTGACCCATGAAATGGTTTTTTTTGTTGAAGTATATAATATTTTATATACGACAAATGCAACAAAAGAAACTCACACATTGATAAGCATTGTTTGTAATAATTGAAGCTTAAAAATTGCATTTTAGTTACATTCTTAAGATTTGTGAGTAATTGTGTTTGTATTTTTGCGAATAAATTTTGGTTTTGCATTGAAGTCATCAATTAGAAATTTCCGTAACTTTGAGTTTGAAGGCTCCTAGAAGATGTGATTGGGTGGTTGTTGATGCACTTTTTGATTGCACAGGGTACATCTCATGTGGATTTGGTCCATGGAGCCAACCTCAAATCTGGTTGGTATTAATTGCTATCAAAATTTATCATCTTTAACTTGTTCTCTTTTCATTTTCCATGATACAATTATACGTTCATACTAATCATGTTTCTGTTTCAATTAGTTTTTGAATCAGTATACAAGGTTCTAAATAACCATCACATTTTCAGAAATTGACAAAAAAATGAAAAAATAACATAAAAAGAACCATGTAACGGTTGGAAGTATCACCACTAAATGGGATCTCTGCAGGCAGCGGAATGATGAAGGCACATATGATGTAAGTTTTTTCCCTAATCAATATTTTCTGTGATCAGATGTGATCAATGCATGTTTATGCTAGGTACAAGATATACAAGTGCATGCATGTAATATAATGGATGGATGCATCAAAGGCAAATACCTTTTCACGGAATAGCCAACTATTCCAATGATATGGATACATATATTAAATATTGCTGTAATGTATAATATATACAATTTTCATGAACAACTTGTTTAAGGGTGATGATGAACAAAATTTTTATGATTTTTTTTGAACGGCAGATAACACACACGCTTCGGGGGTATCCAGATCTATGTAGGCACCGACTAATCCCCTGCGCCCTTTGGACCGGCCCAAGAGCTTGGTACCGCAGAAGTCGTCCCCTGCGGGGTTCGAACCTTGACCAACCAAGATACCATCCAAGGATGTTAACTCGACCTACTAGGCTAGACCTTCTTGGGTAGTTTGTATGATTTTTTTACCCCATTATATGTTGTCACCTATAGGTTCAATTTACAATCATCAATTGTATTGGCACATCAAATCTTCTGGTTGGAAGTGAGTCGTAAGTGGAGGGGAAAAGAAGTAATATGGGGCACTTGGAGGATTGACGCCACCAATCAAGAATTGATCAATTATGTCAAGTGTAAGGAGGATGGTTGAGTGTCCAGGGCCGTTTACAAAACATTTACTACAGGTTGTTACTTACCTTACTAGGTTAGCAAGCTAAGGACCAAGCTTCTTATCCGATAAGAGGAATAGTAAGAACCATAACTTTTTTCCGGTTTGCAGCTTACCCGATAAGAGAGACACACCAACAAACCATGTTTTGATAGCCAATAATGTTACTAGATAAAATTAGCGAGTATGATGGCTCTAGCTGGTATTTGAAAATGACCTAAAAGAAGAGGAAACATGACTGTTTGTAATTGGGGATGTTTTTTTCTTATGGATTGTGCAAGTGGCACCAACTCCTAATAGTGTTTATTTATCTTTTTAACCCATTCACTCTATAGGATAACCCATAGAGTTTATTTCAATTCACAAATATCAATGTTATTGTTTCTTTGTAATTGAATTTTATTGTTTGTTCGAGCAGTATTGTGGCTATTTGAATTTAAATATTTAGTCATTTGTTAAATGTAAGCATGATAATTGTTTGATAATCACAAGGTTATAGCAAGAATTATAATTGTTTTTTGATGCAGAAAATTTTAAAACAAAACAATCATGCTTAATTAAAATGTTTTTACATAAATTTAGAAAAGAGTTGCTAATCATTCAACCATATCCAAGTTGTACTCAGTGAAACGTTGTAGTACTAATGGATAACCTTACATTATTCTCGAACAATAACTTCTTCCATGATTTAAATTTGTCTCTCATTATGTCATTTTTTGCTAATAATAATTTTTAACACATGCATCATATTAACTAATTAGGTTTTAAATTGATCTCTCTCTCTATCATGTTTTTATGTACACCTAATTTCCCCATTATTTGTATTAAAAATAATCATTGAAAAGATTTTCTATAACTTTTCATTAACATTAATTGTGTTTACCGCGCAACGCGCGGTATCAGACACTAGTATATATATATAAAAGAAGGCATAGGAGAGAGAATCAATGAGAGGTTTTCTTACCTATTTATC
>LUCG01067620.1:0-12126 GCA_001633085.1 Carthamus tinctorius | reverse complement strand
TAAAGTTGGGTACATACAATGATAAAACGTGACAAATTCGATACACCCCCATGTACTTAACCCTAAAAGAAAATGCCAATTGATCGAATCAAAGGCTTTCGCAAAGTCGACCTTAAATAGCATTAAGCCCAATTTATGTTTTGAAGCATAAGAGACAATTTCATTAGCAATCAGACAACCATCAAGGATTTGACGTCCTTTAATGAAAGTTGTTTGGTTGCCGCTAATTGGCTTCCCAATCACTTTGGATAACCTAATTGCCAGCATTTTTGCAGTAACTTTATATTGGCAGCCAAGCAGACTGATAGGCCTGAAATCCCCTATTTCAAGAGGGTCCAATTTCTTTGGAACTAGCGCAAGAAAGGATGAGTTACAACCTTTTTTCAGGGTGCCGAATTTCCAGAAATGCATGGCGAAGTTAAAGAAATCCGACTTTAAGGTCTGCCGAAACTTTTTAATGAAGTTAAAATTCATATCGTCAGGCCCCGGCGGTTTTGATCCTTCACAAGACCACACTGACCTCTCAAGTTCTTCAGGCGTAAAGGGATCTTCCAGAAAGGACACATCTTCAGCAGAAAGTTTCGTAAAGCGAGCACTTTGAAAACCCGGTCTGACTGGGAGCGGTTCTTTAAACCTGGACGAGAAGTGATTGAAAGCCTCCTCTTTAATTCGACTAGGGTCAGAAGTCCAAACACCATCACATATGAGCCCTTTCAAGCTTCTTTTGCGCCAATGTTGATTCACTAGAGCGTGAAAAAAACGTGAGTTTTCGTCACCTTCAACCGCCCAATTTAGTCTAGCTTTCTGCTTCAATTCAGCAGCTTCCTTAGCTTTAATCTGGTTAAGCTCAAATAAGGAATCCTCTCTAGCTCTGCACTCAATGGGGGAGAGAGTCCCTTCTTCTGCCTTTATATCCCAAGACAACACAGTCTGAAGAAGCTTGCTTTCTTGGGACATCCTTTTCTCCTTCTCCTCCTTCGCCCAAGATCTGATAATAGCCTTCAGATTTTGAAGCTTACGTTTTAGTCTTACATCAGCGGAGCCTTTTGGAGAGTCAGATTCCCACGAAGAGGTGATAATAGACTGAAGATCGACATTCGAGATCCAGTGGTCGAAAACCTTGAAGGGCTTGGGACCAAAATTGACTTCCCGGGTTTTAAGAAGGATAGGGCAGTGATCTGACAGGGTATGCGGGAGGACCTGGACCTGGGCATCTTTCCAGGTATCAAAAAAATTAGGGCTGACCAAATAACGATCTAATTTGCTCATACTTTTACCATCCTTGCTGAACCTTGTATATCTTCTACCACACAGCTGCAGGTCTTGCAAACCAGAGGAGAGGACGAAGTTGTTGAAGGTAGAGGCATCATAAAAGTCAAAACTAGCTCCAGCTCTTTCTTCTCTACACCTGACGGCGTTGAAATCCCTCATGAGTATCCAGATGAAATCTGAGCCTGTGATTAAATTTAGAAGAGAGGACCAGAGAGTGCGCTTGGCTGAAGCAAGTTGAGGACCATAAACATTAACAAACCCTATTTTTTTGCTAACTCCTGTCCAAATGCCAACCGCCCCAATAAAGGAGCTTCCTTCAACTACATATTCTTTTGAGAAGAAGTTTGTATCCCAGACCATCGGAGTACCACCTGAGGCACCAGTGGACTTTCCCATGACTGCATCAAAATCCCCAGAACCCCAAATCTTTCTAATTTATGAATCAGGTAACGATTCACATTTTGTTTCTTGTACCGCAGCCAAACACATCTTTCTTTCTTTATTAAGGATTTTAATCCTTCCGTCTTCCCTTTCGACTTCAAACCACAACAATTTAAGGATAAGAGATTCATTGGATAAAGAAAAAACCTAATAAAGGGATGCCCCATTACTCCTGTTGCTTCTGATCCTCAAAAGTGATCCCAATTTCTTTGCCAAAGTTCTTAAAGAGAGAGTCTTTATTGCTACTGTTATTGCACGAGAGGTTTAGAGTGCCAGAGGAGGAGTCTTCTGATCCACAAAAGAATAAGTCCTTGCTGCTCTTTTTTTTTCTCTTTTGATGAGGCCTTAGAAATACCTTTATGGGCCAAAATAGAGGAGCCCTCTAGCGGTTGGGCCTCCACCATGTTTTTTTTACTTCCAACTGGGCTGGAGGGTATATGGCCCACCTCATCATTAACGTTGGAGGGAAAAACTGACTCGCCGACTTCTCTCCTGGGTTCTTGTGCCTCATCTACCACGAAAAAAGGGGAATTCAATTTTTCTGCGACTTCCGAGGAGATCTCGACTTTTCGACTTCTATTTTGTCTCCGAGAGCCACCGCCAGGACTCTGGCAGGGAGAGCCCGGACTGCGGTTGCCGGAAAAAGTATCACTAACCCCTTCACTACGAACATCCTCCTCGTCTGCGAATGATGAGTTGAAATCCGAGACGTCTTCTGTATCATGGGAGCCGAAAAAGATTGCTTTGTTATGGGCTTCAAAAACTTTCATTTCACAAACTTTGCCCAGAACATGAAGATGTACGGTAGAGTTAATTTCCTCCATAGATCTGGTGAGGATGAGAGCACCAAAGGTGCAGGTCATATTGCCCTCGAACAGAGGAGAATTGACCTCCAGCACCCTTCCAAACTCCTTTACAATGATTTCAATATTAGCATCAGACCAAGCTTCTACTGGTAAGCCATCTATGTCTAGCCAAGTCAGCCTTTCCTGAAGCTTAGTAGTTCCCTCCCATTTTTTAAAGTCGAAGAACCACTGATCAAGCGATTCCTTGTAAGAAGCCAGGTTGTTCAAAGCCGCTTCTTCCGAACTCCATTCACAGATGACAAAGAGGCCTCCCGTGTACTGCAGTTTACAATGACCGAGGCCGTCTTCCCTTAAGAATTGCTGAATATTCCGTAGGAGATCCAAGCTTTTGAGTTTCCCCACCCAACTCTTTTTTAACCTCGCGACGTGGTCGGGCACAACCGATGCTTGGAGGTGCTTTGCGATCTTTTGAGAAAAGACCTTTTTCCCCAAGAATGCATCTCTGAAGGAGCGTCCATCCACCTTTCCTGCTAAATATCCGGAGGTGGCACAACTAGGTTTGCAGGGTTTCTTAGGAAGGGAACTAGCCTCTCTGAGCGTCTTGCGCTCCAGACTAACGAATCTCCTAAAAGGTGGTCTCTCTTGGTGCAAACCGAACTTCTCCTTATTGATAATAAGCCTTCTATTACCTATCCTAATGCTTTGGAGCATCTTCTCAAAACATTTCCAGTCTCCATTGACACGGAATCAAACAAACCTGAATTTTGATCCTTTTCTCGTTTTTTTATTCGCAACATACACATGCTCCACCGGCCCATACTTTTGGAACATTCTGAAAAGAGCTTGATCATCCCATAAGTCTGGGAAGTTCGTGAAAAACAAGTTGATGCTATCCTTTTTCGAGTGGGTCTTCCTTCGCCTTCCTACAGTCTTCCAATCTTGGTCTTCCTTGGCTCCGTCGATGTTGCGGTGGTGTGCCGAAGGCCCTATCTCACTCTCTCTCTCGCTCTCTCCATCGTTCCTCGGATTAGATAATGTTTTTTAATCAACCAATAAGTATCTCTAACAAGACGTTTTACAAAAAGACTATGTTAAGCCCCTCGTGACATCCAAAATCCACTTAGGAGAATAGGCTTATAAAGAAACGTTTATTTTGTATCTCTACCAATGTGAGATGAAAAAAATTCCAACCTCACACATAATTTTGGACATATACATGGTTACATGTACAAACATGTAAGCAAATAGACATATCCACATATATATAACATCCATATATACGTACAAATCTAATAAGTAAAAAATCAAATGAGAACCTTAAAAACCAATCTCAACCATTCATTGAAATTCGTTTTTGGCTAAGATTCAAGGCAGTATTATTGTTCATATGGTCGGGTTTTTAAGAAAAAAAAAAGAAAAATGGGTTACGATAGTGTAGAATGGTCCTTTGTCCTAGAAAGTTTGGTTAACATGGGTTTGGGTGCAAGTGGGTGAAATGGATAAAAGGATGTCTATACTCCTCGACAATGTGGGTTCTCGTCAAGGGAAATTGCACCAAGGAACTTTTTATGGGTAAAGGATTGAGACAAGGTGACCTGTTAGCACATTTTCTTTTCCTATTGGTTGCTGAAATACTTATGGAGGAAGCTAAGAAGAAAGGACCCGTTGAAGGCATTATGGTGGGGAAGAAAGAAGTGTCGATATCACATCTTCAATACACCAACTATGTGGTATTTTTTGGTAAGTGGAGCTTAGGAAACCCTAAAAATATTTTAAGAATCCTTAAGTGTTTCCATTTGCTGTCGGGATTACAAATTAATGTCACCAAAAGTACAATTTTCGGGGTAGGGGTAAAGAAGGAAGAAGTTCAAATGTGGGCAAGAGGCATGGGTTGTGGTTGGGACGTCTTACCTTTATCTACCTTGGTTTACCGGTTGGCGTGCCGATGGGGAGATTGGAACAATGGAAACCAATTATAGAAAAGGTAAAAGAAACGGCTAGCGTTGTGGAAAACGAAAATAGTATCGTTCGGTAGAAGATTATCTTTAGTCAAGTTGGTGTTAGGTAGTCTACCTTTGCACTATTTCTCCTTGTTTCAGGCTCCAAGACGTGTGATAAACGAGTTGGAGAAGGTGGGTAGTTGCTTCTTTTGGGGAAGGGAGTCAGGGAGGGAGAGAAGAGATGTATGGTTTGGGTCAAATGGTCAATATAGTGAAAAGACTTAGTAACAGAGGCTTGAATATATGGGGCTTCAAGAGGCGAATTGGGGTCTTTTAGGGAAATGTTGGTGGATATTCCTTAAGGAAAAAGAGTCGTTTTAGGTACACATAGTCAAGAGCATTTATAGGGAGGAGGGAGGGTTTAGGGAAACTCACTCAGTCTTTTGGATGCATGCATGGCTTGGAGAATCATAATCTAGACGGGGATCGAGTTGGAGAACATCTGAGTGGAGTTCTCAAGTTCTTTCGGCAAGAAAATAGAAGACGGAGAGGAGACCAAAATGTGGAAGAAAAAGTGGAACAAAAATGGGACATTTCAAGATGACTTTCAAAGGCTCTTTCAGCTTGAAACCGACAAGAACGCACCATTGTGAAAAGAGGTGTATGGCTAGATAGAAAATAGACGTGGAAATTGGTGAAGAGCACGGGGAGGGGGAGGGGAGGTCAGTGAACTTGAAGAGCTCATGGAATGACTCGGAGTAATACAACCGGAAAGGGAACGTCTATAAGCTAGAGTGGTTGCTTCAAAAAATTTCAGTGTTAAAAAGTTACAACAATTAATCGAAAGTAGAGGTGAAGCAACAACCGACAACTCTGGAATAAAAAATGGCAAAGAAGGAAAATATCTTCATATGGAGAGCAAAAGGTGGGTGTATCCCATGTCTTACAAATATGGATAAAATAGGGATAGATTTGGATTTAGTTCTATGTTCAAGATGTGGTAACGAGATCGAAACGGAGGATCACACATTGGTGAGTTGGTCAGAGGTGAAAAGAGTGTGGAAAGAATTCGGACGATGATGGGGAATAGATCTAGACGGAATTGAAACTATACAAGATATTCTACAATTAGAAGAACAATCTAGTAATAACAACAAAAGGTATAGAAACTTGGATCGGGGTGAAATAGACATTTCTTATCTTATATGGTCGCATAGGAATAAATTGGTATTCAAAAATGAAAAAGTAAAAATTCGTGATATTTTATTTTAGTTTCAAAGAAAAGTTTTTGAATGGGTAAAGAGAAGGGACAATAAGCACGAGTTGAAGTGGACGAGGTGGTTGATCGATCCAGCTACGTTGTAGTTTGACTAGAGCAGATCAGGGCAGTAGATCTCGGGACGGTGGTCTGACAGTAGAGAGGGGTGATGAGAGTGGTGGTTTGTTCCCTGTAAACTCTCCCTCCTTCATCCCTTATCGACACTAGGCGGAATATCGGGATACACCGATGCATCTACGTTTAGTTCGTCTATGTCTTTTATTTCCTTATGTGTTGTTTTAGCTTGGTAGTTACTCTTTTAGACTTTGTACTTTTTTTGATTTGCTGGTAATAAAGTTGTTAAAAAAATGTGTGTGTGTATGTCTCATATATGAGACTAATGGACATGTTATGTTTCACATGTCATCTTTCTTTCATATATGAAACTACATTGTTTAATTTATATGTGAAACAAGTTCTTGTAGTTCTTGAAAAATTTCTAAGTCTCGTTTGATTTGCCACTTGTTATGTTAAGCTTGTGTACACGCAATTAAATCGTTAAAACTTATAAAAAAATGTATATTTTTATGAGTCCTATATATTATTTGATATTTATCAAATGTGGAGATTTTGAAGAGATTTGCATTTTTGGTTTTTATTTGATTTTATAAATGGAACGCCCCATTTTCTTAAAGTTATGTATTTAGCCAACTTTGTTAGAATTAAGTTCTTTCGGTTGTTTTTGCACTTTCCAGGATGTAAGGGGTTAATATAATAAATTCTGGAAGTAGAAGGTTTGTAGTAGCACGTATATAAGAGGAAAAAGTCCCAAATTCCCTTGTATTTGGAATTGGACGATTTCTAGGGCAAGGGAAAGAGGAATTGGCGATTTTAGGAGAAATCAAGGAGAGTGGAGATGAGCGATTGAAGAGCATTGTTGAGGACTAAGTGTTTTTGGGTGATAATTCTTGTAAGGTATGTACTCTAAACTCCTATTGGTAGCAAGATTGTGTTAAAAGAGATAGTTGGGTCTAGGGGGTTGAATTGGTGGTTAAATGATCATCAAATTCGTTGTTTTCATATTGGTTCATGTTGTAGATTGTTATTATATGTTTGGGAATTGTTTATATGCGTTATTATGAGTTGAAATCACTGGAAATTGGAGTTAGGAGTGGAAACCTCGGATTTTGAGGCTGAAACCCGCGTCAGGGACGAACAGGGCGTATCCGCGGATAACACGCGGGTTATACCCGCCGGTAACCCGCCGATACCATTGTTTTGTCCCGACGAGTTTTTCTTGCGGTCTCGTTTTGGGGTTTTCTTGAGTGGCATCCCATAGGGGATTGTAAAAGAGAGTGTTTGGTAAAGTTTGGTAGAATTTGGATTAGTTTCGCTATGTTAAATTCGTAAAAGGTCGAATTAGAAATTAGGACCCATTTTCGGGTTGGTTATTGATACGTATATGTATGTGTATGATTGTTAATGCATGTGTGGTTTTATGTGATTTAGACATGTAAAAAGGATATGATAGGTCCCTTAATGGTGGTGACACCATTTGGGAACTAATTATGGGTTATGGGGCCTGGTACCAGTGTTAGTTACGATTCTCCTTGGTGCTTGCATAGTTGACAAATATGGATTGGATATGATACATGTTTTGAATCTCCTATGTGTTTACGGTTATGTATGCATGGTTGGTATAGAGTATAGGTTGTGCTCACTAAGCGCTTCGCTTACCCCGTGTTGTTTAAATCTTTTAGTGGCAGGTACCTCCTCTAGCAGTAAAGGAAAGGCACCCGCTTGAAGCTTTGGATAGTTAAGCAGCTTAGCAGCCAAGTGTTTCGTTTTATGGTTGGGACATGCCTTATGTGTTGGGACGTATATGTTGTTTGGATACACGTTTTACTTAAACTCTGTTTTTTTTAAATTGTGGAAATTTTTTAGTACCTTCTTTTATTTAATGACAATTGAGGGTTTTTGTTAAAAGGTTTTTATGTTAATGGAGCTTCCGCGATATCGAGGTTACTTTTTGGTTAAATTTGTGTTTTTGGAAATTGAGATGTTGCAATAAATCTTGTAAACATTCATATTTTGGAATTTTGGACATTTTGATGAATAAATCATTAATGTTGGTACTTTTAAATGATTTATCTCATGAATGGAGATTATTTGATTAATGTATTTTAGTGTGTGTGATTTGGAAAATGCATTATATTGTCATAAGATACTTTTAAAATATAAATGATACAATTTCGTTTGGAAAATGATTTGTCCCAACCAATGATGAGTTTTGAGTAATTATGTTTTAGAGCATGTTTTAGCATAAAATAGTTTATGTGTTTTATCGTTTACATTGACTTTATTGAGTAGTTAAGCTTTTGGCTCAGTTTTGTCTCATTGGAGTTTTGAGGGACATTTGTCCGATTCGATTTGGTCTATGTTGAGCTTTTGGAGTTATATGCATTTATGGCATATTTATTTGTACACTACATGTTGAGTGTGTTGGCCATTTATTTGGAGTCATGTAATTTAGACTGTAATGCTTATGGATCCATAGGGGTAAACGTCAGTTGGTTTGTGATGGGACCAGTGTCCTTGTATTTGGTTACAAACTCAGATGTAACGGAGGACTCGAGTTATAGACCGTAGGTGGTTGAACTTGATGACCATATGATCCGTACATTTTGCTAGAAACTCAGATGTAACGGCGGACTCGAGCTATAGATCATGGGTGGTTGAACTTGATGAGCATATGATCCATAGTAGAGGACTTGAACTATAGACAGTAGGTAGTTGAATTCAATGACCGTGTAGCCCAAAGTGGCTATCATTTCTAGCAAACAAGCATAACTAGGATCAAAGGAGGACCCAAACTACAGACCGTGGGTGGTTGAACTTGGTAACCGTATGATCCATGAGTGAGGTTCGTTAACATTGACTTGGAGCTTACTTTTGTGTTTGCCACACTCGATGGATAAAGGTCACCCAAGTCACTGAAAGGTGTTATTTGTTATGTATTACTCATGTTATTGGTGACAATTTTAAATATGGATTGTTATCCATGATTCATGGTTTTGAGTATTAAACCTTATCCATGGAGTTAGAGTTGAAGCATGTTTTCAGTATTTGGGTAATATTCTTTATTCACGTTTTGGGTGAGTAGTGGGTTTTGGTCTCATGATAAAATAATGTTTTTGGTTAATGATAATCATTCACGAAAATGATGGGCTTCGAGAAAGATGTCTTTACATTCACTTTATTATTTTGGAAATCGTGATTTAAATGACATTCCCTCAGTTGACTGATTTATTTAAATGATGTAAACTCTTGAACTCACTATACGTTACGTCTAACCCTTTTTATTTGTTAGCATGTGTATTCGGTTCTTGTTGGCGGGACATTGTGATGAGATAAGTGCTAGTTAGACATACATGAAAGATCTAGCTATTCATTGATGCCTTCTACATCTTGGAGATATCAACATATATTGGGTATTAGTAACACCCGACTTAGACATAGTCTTAATATAAGACTTAGTTGGTATATTATTGTTGTTAAATCTAACTTTTTAATTTGAGGTAATTCAATTGTTGATGTAGAAAAAAAGATGTTACAAATGTAATTGTTTCGTCATAACTTTTAAGGAATAAAGTTTGACTCTACCGTAATCTCACATCACTTAGAACTCATGTTGGAAACATGAATGATGGAAAGCTATAGTATGGGATGGAATTTGGGAAAAAAGCAAATTACATTTTTAAGATATAATAAGTAGATTGGATAAAATAAGTTAAACATTAATGATTAAAGGGAAAGAGAAAGAGAAAAGAGAAAGAAAAGGAAATGGGGTGAGGATGAGGGTGACCACGCCTATACCTTTCCTTCTATCAATACACTTTTACGAAAATTAGAAGTATGCTAATATTGGAAGTGTGTCTCTATAATACAATGAAATACATTTTTAATTTTATCTCTTTCGATTTTGTTTAATGAATCTGAACGATTTTAAGAAAGTAAGTTTTATGTTGGTTATCAGATTTATAAAGTATTTTATTACGTTAATAAGACATAATACAATGAAACATACAAGCATCTTTATATAATTCACGTGTGGGTGTAATATTTAGATCATTCTAACAATCGTACGTATGAAAACAAACATATTCACATGTAAATAAAAGGGTGAATATCTTTACATATAAGCATATTTATATCGTTCGCATGTTGATGTTAAGTTCGCTTCATTATGCATATGTAAACAAGCATATTCACATGTGAATAAAGAGGTAACGTTTTTACAAACAAGTATATTTATATCATTTATGCATTATTAATGTTAAGTTCGTATCATTATTTCATATGTAAGCAAGTATATACTTACACATAGAATACAACAATCAATGTATTTACAGCCAAATTTATTTATATCATTCATATATGAATGTTTACTTATGAAAATATCATATTCACCTATAAATACAGTAATGAGCATTATAAAAGATCAGGTTAACTGGTTTTTTTAAAAGAGAGTTACATTACAAAATGGTCATTCTTTGTTATAATTTGTTTCATCTCAATTTTTTAATTTTTATATATTTTAGATTAAAAATTATATTTTAATTGAAATTTGCTTATTCTCCACAGCCATGCCACCATATGTTTGGTGGACAACATAGGATATGACAGAACAAGACACATGTCTCATGTTTAGTGACCATATGTGAAACAATGGAACTAAGTTTAATAAGCATGGAACACATGTGTTCCATAATACCCTCAGGAACTAAGTGGAACTACACCTCATGGACCATTATACCCTCACCCTAATATATGCCTTCCTCTCATGAGATTGTAACTCCCTGAAATGGAAATTTCTTCATATTGCACTTTCTTCCTACCATCACATCGCACTTGTTTCACGATAAAAAAAAGGATGCTCTCATCAACGCTACTTCTTTTTTCTAACCTAGATCTTTGACGCATAGAGTCGTTGACATTGCTTCTTTCTCTATAAAAGAGGATGCTCTCATCATCGCTTCTTTCTCTTCTATAGAAGGCTACCCTACTTGTATCTGCTTCATAGAGTCGTTGACATTGCTTCTTTCTCTATAAACCCTAGATTGCCTCCCTCACTCATTAGGTAATCGACTCTTATACCTGCTTTGGTCTGACTTTTATCTGTTTTTGGTTACTGACTTTTGGTCGACTTTTGTTCTATTTTGCATCTGTTTTGGTTACCGGTTTTGTATATGCTTTGGTTACCTATTTTGATGCATGATTGGTAACATTGATATATTGGTAGCATTTTGATACATGTTGAATTACCAATCTAATCAATGGTTTTTTATACATAATTGAAAACATTGATACTTTGGTAGCATTTGAATACATTTTAATCTATGCCTTTTGATACATAAGTGATAACATTGATACATTGTTTTGTTGTTTTGTGTTTTTGATTGATAGCATTTTGTAGATTCATTTAGATTGATTAATTGGTGTAAAAAACATAAACAACTCATTGATGGTAATTGGTGTAAAAAACATAAACAACTCATTGATGGTAAATTCGTCTTTTAACCCATTTATGTCATGTCTTACTAAACTCTAACAATTGTCTTGTCATGTCCTGTCCTATTTGCCTTGTTATGTCTACTACCAAACGCGCACCATAATAGTTTGATAATAATATTAGTTTGATCATTTTTCTTATTTTCTAAACACACACACACATATATAAGGAGGATCATGAGAGAAATAAACTAATTTGCGAGAAAGCGACAAAGAATATGGGCCATATAATTCATTAAATCAAGTGAGAACCACAAAGATTATAAATTCGTAAGAATCGACTTAAAAATATTTTTTTATCAAATGCTAGGATTTAAGATATTAGTTCACATATATTTATTTTATAATATGATAGTTTTACATGTATTTGTTTTACCACTTACTATTTTTTACGTGTATTTTTCATTTCACTAGGTAAACCAAAAAAGATTCATATGCAATATTTTCACAATGTGGACACAAACTTATATGAAACAATATCTAAATTATAGGTTTTATGAAAAAACACATAAAAATAATTTTATATCGATTCTTATGAGTTTGTGACAATTTTTTTGTTTCTCATTTGATTATTATTATTATTATTATTATTAAACATCTGTGTGTAGAGGAAAGTTTAAATGTGAACTCAGTTTTGGTTGTGAATATTAGGACGAATCTCAGCCACTCATCCGATCAATAAAGACGACTTTGACCGGGTANCCCATGAATCGCGTCAATCCTCCGTGATCGCGTCCACCGTAACCGAAGATGTGTGGCTGAGATCGCGTCAATCCTCAGCCACACATCTTCGGTTACGGTGGACGTGATCACAGAGGATTGACGCGATTCATGGGAG
>LUCG01067606.1:0-11836 GCA_001633085.1 Carthamus tinctorius | reverse complement strand
CTTTGCTTGGGGTCAGGATCAGTAGTCTCCAGAACAGACTCTGTTAACTCCTGATCTTGAACTTGATACTTGTACAATAGTTGAAAGCCTGAATAATAAGGAACAACACTGAACAGACTTAGTGATAATTCCTCAAGCTAAAATTAAAAGCAAAGAACTTATACACTAAGTAAAGTTATAGGATCATTATCATTTCATCAGATCTTAGGAGAGCTGGATCAACATAAAGCTATTGATCGTCATTTGTGCAAAAGAGGATAAAACAAACATTTGAATTTTCTTGAACAAGACTCTGATCAACTATAAAGATCACTAGGTGGAGTACTCGGGGAGAGTTGAGTATTGCTTTAAGATCTTCACGTTGTATGTAGTTATGTTGATATCACCGAGTTCCGCTTCAGATAACAATCAACCCTGACTCTATCTTCAGCTACTTCTTCAACATTGTTGAAGGGTGTTTGTACATTAATTGTCTGTCTTCAAGAATACTCAGTTCTTCATGTTACAGTAGAGCATTCAACGATCACTGAACAGAATCAGTTATGATCGCTAAAGCTGAACAAAATATTTAACCTAAGTATAGAAAGGATCATCATCAATTCATTAATTACTGAGAGAGTTTGGATCAACAGATGGTTTTTTCCATTTTCAAAGAACTATTGAAAGCTATCAGTGTTGGAAAGGTTTGGGATTTCACATGAAGGGTTGTGAAAAGGACTTATGTGCTATCATATATTGTATTAAAGATAATCAATTTTTTTAAAGGAATGTTTTATCATTGAATGTTCAACGCTTAGGGGAAGTAGACACAAAGAAATTGGTTAAAGAATTGTGTTTGGTGCATCGAGTCCAGTTTTTGTCTCTTCAAGAGACCAAATTCACTAGATTGGATTTTTTTTGGGTTAGAAATTTATGGGGGAATACAGTTTTTGATTATGCTTTTAGTTCAGCCCGAGGTTGATCTGGTGATATACGGTGTTCAGGCGATAAATTGTTGTTCAAAAAGAGTAATATTATATCTTCGGGATCATTTGTTGCTATAGAAGGTGTTTGGGTTCCAAATAACATGTATCTTTTAGTAAATTATGTTTATGCTCCTTAACGTCGGGTGATAAACTAATCTTGTGGCAATCTTTGTTGAGATTGATTGTTTGTTGGCAAGGAGAAATCCTCTTGGCGATTTAATGTGGTTTGGGAGGCACGTGAAAGACATGGTTCCTTGTTTAGTCCTCATCCCACATATATTTTTAATTCCTTCATTCAGAATGCAGATGTCTTTGATATTCCTCCTAGGGGCTATTCGTTTACTTGGTCAAATAGTTAGGCTTAAAAAATGAGTAAATTAGACTATTTCTTACTCTTAGAGTCTCAGTTAGTTTTAGTGAGATGATGCTCATAGGTATTCTCTAAGACAGAAAACTTTGTTTATAAACTTTTGACCATAGACCTATTATTTTTAAAGAATTAGTTGTGGATTATAGCCTCACCCTATTCTGGTTATTTCATTCTTGGTTCGGGTTAGCTGGGTTCCATTAATTGGTCACGGATACATGGAATAATGGTATTTGGGGGACACATAGGGTGGTTCTTCTAAAAATAATCTTCAAAATTTGAAAGAAGTTCTTCAATCTCGAACGGGGAAAGTCAATTGTGGGACAAAGGAATCAAAGTCGGCCTTCAAAAGTTTGTTTCCGACATTGATTTCAAAATTGATAAATAGGAAGCAACTAAAGAAAATATGGAGTTGTGGTTTTGGTCCTTGAAAGGGTTCGGAGATTTGGAACATGTTAAAGCGATAGATTTAGCAAAAAGAAAAAAAAACTAAAATCGAGTGGGGGCTTCTAAGGGATTAAAATACCGAATTCTTCCATGGTATTCTTAAACAAAAAGGTCAAAACTTTCTATTCGAGGTATTATGAGAAGATGGGGTTTTGTAGTAAATGAAGAGGTTGGATTACAGGGTGCCTCGTAAATTCTACGACTTCGGTGTTGGACAATGGTCTCTAATAAGGGAACTTGAGATTTTCCGTGGCCTTTGTCACGAAAATCCTCTATCACCATTTCTTTTTATTTTGGGTATGGAAGGTTTCCATGCGATCATTCAACAAGTGAAAGAAAAGAAAGTTTTTTGTGGGACAATAATTGGCAAAGGTAAAGTACCTATATCCTATCTTTTTACGTGGATGATGTAGTTTTGTAGGTGAATGGTCCCAATCGAATGCTAGAAATATCATGCGTTCCTCCGAAGTTTCAATTTGATTTATGAGGTCAAAATAAGTTTCCTAAAAAGTAATTTGTTCAGTGTTAAGGTGGATTATGTAGAGCTCTAGAATATAGGTAGAATGGCGGGATGTGGTTTTTTCGAAAATGTCTTTTAATTGCCTAGGATTGCCTTATTGGATGTAATATGGCGAAAAATGATGGTTGGAAGGGGGTGGTCGACAAGTTTATTGCTGAACTTTATAGTTTGGCAGTCAAAACCCTTTCGGTAGAGGATGGGGTTACGCTTCTTAAATCCGTTTTGGGTAGCCTTCCTACTTAATATTTGTATCTTTTTAAACATTGAAGTTCCGTTGAAAAAGTTTGTAGTCTTTGCGGAACCTTTTTTTTCGTTGGAGGTGAAATTGATGAAAAGAAAATGACTTAGGTAAAATGGAAAAAGTGATTGGCTAGTAAAAAAGATTGGAGGCTTGGCATTGCAAGCTTGTTTGCTTTCAACAGAGCTCTCATATTCAAATGGATTTGATGGTTTAGGCGGATCAAAATGCTCTTTGGGTCCAAGTGGTTAAATCAATTTATGGTTCTTGCGGTCTTACTGGATTTCATTTACTCGATAAAGTATCTAGTTTTTCAACAAATAAACAATAATAGTATTTACCTTTTTTCCTTTCTTAAGAAGAATGTGGGTGATGGGAATTCTACTCTCTTCTAGGATGATGTTTGGTCGCGAGATTCCGCTCTTAAAGGGCAATTTTCAAGGGTATATGTGCTTGATCGTGATAAATTGGTATCAGTTCAAGATCAATTGGTCCTGGGAGATTAGGGCTCAAGTTTGTGTAGATTTATGAGAAGGGGGAATTCACAAATATCAGTTTTACAGGAGATTCCAGTCGTGGTCACTATCTCTGACCAAAATGATAGATGGTTTTGATCCCTCAATATGTAACATCCCACCTACCTCGACAACAATATTGTCCACTTTGCCCTTGATTTAACCAATGTGTAGCGCACGGATTTTTTTCTGGAGACATGGTGAGAAACTTCCCAGGGGGCCACCCATCTTGGGACTACTCCCACCCAAGCACACTTAACCTTAGAGTTCCCAGAACCTGATGTGCTTGTAGCCCCAAAAGGCGACGTTGTTAGGAAGGCCGAGATATTATGATAGAAAATGAGAAAGAAATATGGAGGATAGCTTTAAGATTAATAGAAAGAAGGAAAAATGAGCAAAGTTCTACAGGAAAAATGGAAATGATAACCAGAGTCTAGACTCCTCCAGATAATTCTCTCCTAACAGAATGATACCCTCAATAATAACAGAATGCCCTCCTTTCCATTCTGCCCCCCTATTTAACTGTTTTCTCTCTCCTTGCATACACCTTCCAAACTATGGGCTTCTTATTCTCATTAGTAATTATGGGCCTTTGGGCTTCCACATCAGAATTCCCATCAATGCCCACTTCATTAACTGCAGCCTTGTCCTCAAGGCTGAAATAAGGAAACTGACTGTGCAACACCTCATCATCGACCCAAGTAACATCATCTTGACTCTTCCCTCGCCATTTAACCAAACGTTGGCGAACGGACTGACCATCCACCACCACATCACGAGTCACTAATAACTCTTCAGGTTCATCCGGGTAATCATTCTCAATTGCCAACCCATCAGGTAATAACGCCTCAACCTGATAGTCACCCACAACTCTCTTAAGTTGAGAGATGTGAAACACAGGATGCACTTTCGATGACACTGGAAACTTCAGTTTGTAAGAGACTCGCCCTACCTTCGAAATCACCTGAAATGGCCCATAGTACCGTGGGGATAACTTTTGATTAATCCTCCTGGCAACACTTTGCTGTCTATGAGGTCGTAGCTTAAGGAAAACCCACTCTCCAAGCTGAAATTCTGCATCCTTACGTTTACGATCAGCAAATTTCTTCATCCGTTGTTGAGCTCGTGATAAATGGTGTTTCAGTTGATTGAGCGCCTCATCACGGTCAATAAGGTCAACAGCAACTTGATCAACCCGGGTTTCTCCTTGCGTATAACGTGTTACCAACGGTGGCTTACGACCATAGACAATTTGAAACGGAGTCACTCTAGTGGAATTATGGAAGGTCGTATTGTACCATAATTCAGCCCACAAAAGCCATTGGGACCAGCTACTAGGCTATTCCGACGCAAAGCACCGTAAATAGGTTTCAAGACACATATTTACAACCTCCATTTGACCATCGGTCTCTGGATGATATGAGGGACTCATGTATAACATCGTTCCCTGTAGATGAAAGAGTTCTTGCCAGAACAAACTGATGAATACCGGGTCACGATCACTTACAATCGATTGCGGAAGACCGTGTAAACGAACCACCTCCTTGGCAAAAATCTCAGCAACTTTACGCGTCGTATAAAGATGCTTTATAGGGATGAAGTGAGCATACTTAGACAACCTATCAACGGCCACAAAAATAGCTTCAAACCTACCTGACTTGCGGAGTCCCGTGATGAAGTCCATCGATATATCATCCCATACCAAATCTGGAATGAGGAGTGGCTGTAACAAACCCATTGGTGATGACACCATATACTTCTGCCTTTGACAAATGTCATACTCTTTCACAAATTGTTGGATGCTTCGCTTCATTCCTATCCAATAAACGTTCATGGCGATACGTTTATACGTACGTAAAAACCCGGAATGGCCCTCAACCAATGATGAATGGAACTCGGCAAGAACATCATGTATAACTGAGGAAAACGACGACAACACTAACCGGTTTTTATGATAGAGAACACCTTTACGCCAAGTAAACCCAGGCCGAGACTGTGGGTCGCGGTGCAAGTCAGAAATTACCCCTTGTAGTTCTTTATCCTGGTTGACCTCCTCTTGAATCTACTGTAACTGAGACCAAATCGGAAACGAAGTCAATACGTGCAATTCAGCTTCCTCAAACATTCGCGATAATGAATCAGCTGCTGAGTTCTCACGGCCAGGTTTGTAAACCACATCAAAATGATAGCTGAGAAGCTTGGCCAACCAATTTTGTTGATCAGCGGAAGCGACCCGTTGCTGTAGAAGATGATGTAAGCTTTTCTGATCGGTATAAACTGTGAAGTCTCTGCCCAATAAATATGGACGCCAGTGCTGGATAACCAATACTAGCGCCATTAATTCTTTCTCATAGGTTGACTTGTTGAGGTTGTTATTTGATAGTGCTTTACTAAAGTACGCGATCGGCTTCGGATTCTACATTAACATAGCTCCGATACCTCTGCCTGAGTCAACCTCGAAGGGCTTTGAAAAATCCGGTAACATCAGTAACGGAGGATTGGTCATGACCTGTTTTAATTGCTCAAATGCCAACGACGCCTCGGGTCCCCACATAAAACCATCTTTCTTCGTCAAATCAGTTAATGGTTTGGCTATTTTCCCATATCCAACAATGAATTTACGGTAATATCCAGTCAAACCTAAAAAACCACGTACACCCTTAATATTTTGAGGAATCGGCCAATCAATAATACTTCGGATTTATTCGGGATCTACGGACACACCCAAATCAGAAATGACATGGCCTAAATACTCCACTTGCCGTGTTCTAAAAACATATTTCCTTTGATTGGCTACAAAATGGTGATTACGGTGAACTTCTAAGACGATATTCAAATGGGTTACATGGTCTTCCGAACTCCTGCTAAAGACCAAAATGTCATAAAAAAACTAATACAAAACGCCGAAGGTATGGTCGGAAAACCTGATTCATTGTGGATTGAAAGGTCGCCGGCGCGTTCATTAGCCCAAAAGGCATCACTAAGAATTCGTAGTGACCTTCATGTGTCCGGAATGCCGCTTTCCCAACATCTTCCTCCCTAACTCTTATCTGATGGTATCCAGACTTCAAGTCCAATTTGGAGAAATACTCAGACCCGTTCAGTTCATCCAATAACTCCTCGGCCACTGGAATCGGATATTTGTCGGGCACCGTAGCTTTGTTGAGCTCCCTGTAGTCAACACACATCTACCACGTTGCATCTTTCTTTTTAACTAGAATAACGGGGCTGGAAAATGCATTTGAGGTGTGACGAATGATTCCTTCTTGCAACATTTCTTGAACTTGCCTTTCGATCTCATTTTTGTGGTGGTGCGGATACCGATACGGCCTGACACTAATCGGATCTCCTGCCCCGCGAAGTTCGATCCTATGTTCCGTCTCCCTCCTAGGTCGTAACACCGACACCTCTTGGAATACAGTCTTATACAACTCCAACTGTAACATCCCGTATCCTCGTTTTAAAATTAAATAAAAGATTTGAGGCATTAAGTTGTATTTTCAAAGATTAAGGGGGCTAAGTTGTAATTATAAGAAACTATTAGAATTGGGGTTTCTCTCTTTTCTTTCATTTTTGAAGATGGAAACCCTAAGGGGTGTGTGTATATGTGTCTGATTGAAGAGCATTGGAGAAGAAGAAGGATTGAAGAAAGAAGGTTTGAGATAAAATCTTTTCATTGGAGCAATTGGATCAAGAAGGGAGACATCTCCTTTAGGTTTCGGTTTGTACTTTTTTGAGCGTTTTTGGGGATTTCTTTTGGCATCGAGCTTCAGGTGAGTTCCCTTGCGCTTTTACTCAAACTCTAAATGATTTCTAAATGTTTTACATACGCTGGAAATGGTTTAATACTTCACATGATGTTTGAGCATGAAATACTCGTATGCATACTTTTATTTCAAGTATTTGGTTTGAAATGCAATAATTGTTGGAATGTGATATAACTTGTGATGGATGGGTGCGGGTCGCATGGAGGCGGGATTGAGCTATGGGATGGACTTGGTCCCTTAGCTATTGATTTGGGTGGACTTGGCCCTTATCTGATCTTCGGGATGGACTTGGTCCCTTAGATAAACATTGGGATGGACTTGGTCCCTTTGTAAACTTTTGGCGTGACTTGAATTTGTTTTAAGCACATGGATTGTATAGCCTCCGTGTTTTCTTCCAATGTTTAGGGTTTAGGGTTGAAATGTTAAACTATGATCGTTATTTTAAATATTGGGAATTCACTAGACCATTCGGTCTAACCCTCGTTTTCTTCCAAATGTTGTTTTAATAATCATTTCCAGGAAAGGGTACTAGAACCGGGTCGTCCAAGGGGAAAGAGAAAGCTTGAGTCACGAGTTGGATTAGAGCAAGAGATCAAGATGTTAACTAGTTTCCTTTTGACCTTACGATACTCTCAGTTGTAGTTGAACCCTATATTGGGCTACACTTATTGTCTTTTGGTTTGATGTTTAATCACTTTGACATTGTGATGGACGATTTGGTCGAATTTCAACCTTTATGAGAATTAAGGGATTTATCTTGGATTCTGGGTCGTTACACCAACACAACCTCGAGCTCCTCCTGTTGCTGCCGGTTCAACTTCTGTGCGCTAGGATTTTCTTCGCAGCCTTCTTCCAACATTAGAACACTATGGAAGGAAGCTGTCGGTACTATCACTCTACTTCTCGGTACCATCAATTGATCTTTTTTTCCATCCTTCAAAATTATTTTCCCCCCTTCCAATTGAAACTAATCGTCTTTTGCTCCCAATCAAAGGCGACCTTTCCGTGTTGTCGTAGCCAGGATACTCCCAATATCATATCTAGATTACCCATTTCAAGTACAAACATATCCACATCTGTTCTGAAATCGCCTAACACCAGTTCCACCCCTCTACATTCTCCCTGTGTCAAAACCCGATGGCCGTCACCCAACCGAACCCCAAACTTACGGTCTAATTCAGCGGGTAGCTCCAAAGCCGTGGCAACATGAGGGGATATGGAGCTATGACTGGCGCCACTATCCACCAGCACCTCGACTGGAACCCCTTTAATCGTTCCATTGATACGAATTGTATTTGACGCCTTCATGTCATGCCGTTCCATTCCCGCATACAAAACCACTGAATTACACTCCAGAGTTTCTTCTATGTCTCCTTCTTTTAGTTCAATAGCGATTACTTCTCTCGGTTCGTCCAATCGCTCATTGTCGCCTAATATCAGCATCCATAATTAGCGCTCCGTACACTGATGTAGCGGATGGAAACGTTCATCGCACCGAAAGCATAGTCCCTTAGCCTTATGATCCATCAATTCTGCATACGGCAGATGCTTGATTCCTCGATTTCGTTCGTTGGGTACGGTTCTCAGTGGTTGAACCAGTGGTGGCGTCGGTAAAGGTTTTGTGGTAGACTACTTGTTTGGGCTACAGCGTTTCCACTAGAACCAGGCCCAAATCCCAGACAGCCCGAACTCAGATCCAGACCCGATCCATAATTCCCTTTCATAATCGCCCCGAACACGCTACTAATTGTTGGGTGCAAAATCAGATTGTATCCGAGATCACAAGATGGTGCTTAATGTGAAGTCAATGGCAAAGTCAAAGTTCGTCAACTTTATTGCTTTTATAGTTAGGTTGATTATTTTGTAATAGTTTGTAATAGTTAGGGTTTAAAGTGTCATTCTTTTATAGTGTAGGGTCTATTGTGTTGGAGTATAAATAACTTAGAGTTAGTTCAGTTTGAGTAGGATGCTTAATTGGATACGGAGTTTGAGTTGAGAGAGCTGTGTGAGATTAGTATGTGTGTTCTTGGTGTAAACAGTGTGTGTAAATCATTTGATCAAGATTAATAACATTTGGCTCTTAAATTCATTCTCTAATTGATTGAATCATGTTTGGAACTTGAACCTGGAACAACAAGTGGTATTAGAGCTGGTGATTCACTGATCTGGTATGGTTTTCTGATCTGTTCGTAATTTCGCATTCTGAGAAATTTTATTTTTCAAAATTGGATCATGTTTTGGATTGAAGGTTGATTCTGCATGTTTTAGAAGTGGTTTGCTACTATTTTGGATTGATTTGAGGTTGTAAATCATGGATTAGAGGCTTGATTTTCATTCTGCATTTTTTCAGTTTTTAAAGTCCGATACGAAGTCTGATTTTTGATCTCTTGATCAATTTTAATTGAGTTGGTTGAAATGGATGGAAATTAGTATTGTTTAGGTTTAACACTGTAACATTTTGGTGTTAGTTTGGAGAATTCAGTCGTCTCCCGACTTGAATTTTTCAGACTCTAATTTTAAGTTCTGAGGTTGCAGTCGGATTTTGGATTTTGGGAGATCAAAATTCCAGTCGGATTCTGGTTGTTGGTGATCAATTTGAAGTTCAGAACTCAGAGTTTTCAATTTTTGTATTTAGTATCGCAGTTTGGAAGGGCTCAGATTTTCAAATTGGTATCAGATTCTTGATTAAAATTTGGGTCGGATTCGTGGTTAATTACTTCTACTCGGATTGTTGAACTTTATCGGATTTTCCATGGATGTGTCAGATTTCCAAATTTCATATCGGCTATTCAATTTAGTGTCGGATTGTTGGATTTGAGATTGTTGTCGAATTTTGGTTAAAATTAAGGGTTATCAGAGTTTTGAAAGTTGGATATCGGAGTTTGGAATGTGCATTTATCGGATTTGTGATTGATTGTACAGTTAAAAGTAGGAATTGAATTTCAATCGACAATTTCTACAATTCAGCAGCAACTGAAATTACATGGTCATCTTGGGCAGAAATTGAATTTTGTCAGCCGCAATTCCAATTGTAAACAGCGGCAACCCCTTGCAATCGAATTGTAAAGGTTGGCAATTTCAGTTTGAATCCAGCGGCAATTGTAAATGAGATCAAACGAAAATTCAATTTGTTAACAGCGGCAATTGAATTCCTCTTTTCTCAAAATCAGCGGCAATTCAATATCATTATCAATTCATTTTCAGCGCCATTCAATTCAAGGCATTATCGTCCATTTTGAATTCAATCCAGTGTCATCCATTGCAGCAATTGATTAGTCGGCAATTGAATTTGTCGGCATTAGCAGAAATTAGATTTCAATTGAATTCAGCAATCAAGTGACGATTTCAAGGGATTGGATTTCAATCGGCTTCTGATCTCGGATTCTTATTTTCAATCGTCGGATTTGCTACTCGGATTTGTGATTGCTAGGATTTGTGCTCGGATTTCAATTTGCTTGGTTTTAGGATTTGTCGGATTTGTATTGTCGGAGTTTGAAAGTCCGATTTGGTGAGGCCGACATCAGGGGGTCTGGAGTCCGAGTTCAGTTTCAAGAATCCGACAACATGGTGTAATTTGTAGGTTTGACACTTTTGGTCCTTGTAGCATACAGTTTGCTATTTCTGTCAGTTTTAGTCCTTATACTGAAGTTTAGAGATTTTGACAGTTTTGGTCTCTCTAGTTGGTACAAGGTTGGAGCAACTTCGGGATTTGGCAGAAACAGTCCCTGTGCTTTGTTTAAGTTCAAAAGGTTGAACAGTTTTTGATCCAGTTTCAGTTTTAGTTAAGCGTTTCTCAGTTCCGTGAACTTTCAACAGTTCAGTCACGCGTTTCAGTTCAGTGAATTTACGATCACGTTCAAGTTCTACGTTTCAAGATGCCTCTAGAGTTATTAAGCATAGGTTCTGCATCAAAACCTCCGGTTCTTCAAATTGGAGAATATCCTCAATGGCGCGTACGAATGATTCAGTTTCTCAACAACATCGACAGCACACTTATGGAGAGCATTCAACAAGGTCCAATTAGGCCTTACATCGATATTCTAGGTACAGCCGAAACTGCTACTACTCCCGCAATTGAGCCAAGACGAGTGTACAAACTCTTTCGGCATTATAATGCAAATGAGAAGGCTAGAGCGGAAGTTGATGTCAAAGCTCTTACGCTTCTCAGGATGGCAATTCCTAATGAGGTGTTTAATCGTGTTGATAGTAGAAATACTGCCAAAGAGTTATGGGATGAGTTAGAAAAGCAGTTTCAGGGATCTCAACGATTAATTCAGGCTAAGCTTAATCAGGCGGGAGCTTATGAAGGGTTCAAAGCCTTAGAGGGAGAGACACTTGCTGATTCTTACAGTTGCTTCAATATTATTCTGAATGATCTTAGAAGGAAAGGCATGAACAAGACTACCTCCGAGATAAATTTCAAGTTTCTGAAGAATCTCAATCCTGAATGGGATCATTATTCAGTCCATCTTCAGATGAACAAGAATCTTGCGGAGGAAGACATTCATGATCTTTATTCTATTATGAGTCAACATGAAGCGAAAGTTAAGGAGATTGTAGCGAAGCAAAAGAGTATTGCTGATTCTTTGGCTTTGTTGANAGGCTTTGGTCACTGAGTTGTCTGCTTCTGAGTCTGAATCAGAAGTCATTGAAGATGCAGGTTCAGATTCTGATGTCGATTTGAAGAGGATTGCCGATAAGCTTGCTCTTTTGTCTACCACCATTCACAAACGGTACGGGAAGAAGAAGTTCTTTTCTAAACCAAAGTCGGACAGTTACAAAGGAGACAAGTACAAGCCAAGAGAGTATGAGAAAAGGCCGGAGAAGAAGACTTTTGACAAAGGCAAGACAGATGCAAGGGATAATCTTTGTTTCAACTGTGGCAAAGCAGGTCATTTTGTCAAAGATTGCAAAGTATAGAAAGTGAGGGATTTTGACTACTATACAAAGAAGGTGTTGTTCCAGGTTCAAGTTCCAAACATCTTCAACACAGGTAGAGAATGAATTCAATGCCAAA
>LUCG01067436.1:0-14930 GCA_001633085.1 Carthamus tinctorius | reverse complement strand
AAAAAACCCCTTTTTGTCCCATGCTGTCCCACCTTGTCCCAGTTCTGTCCCTGTCCCATGCTGCACCAAACATGGGACAGTGAATTTCTGTTCTGTCCCATGCTGTGCCAAACATGGGACAGTAAATTTTGTCCTGTCCTGTCCTGTCCTGTCCCACGTACCAAACGCAGCCTAATGGAGAAGACTCCAAAGGACTTATAGTGGATTTATGGTAAAACTGACGTGGCCCTGCTATAGCTCAGATATGGCAGAAAGCTCAAAGAACTTGGGTATTGATAGCGTGAGATATAATCATATATAATGTTAATACTAACATGTTTCTTATTTTGTTTTTTTAGATTTGATGGATATTTTTGTCTTCATTTTTCTTGCGACAAATATATCATTGTGACTTTGTCTTTATTTGGACTTTGGAATATGATAAGAATCGTCATAATTGACTCCTTTGACCACATCATCATTAGCAATTTCAAAAAAAATATCCCCTTTTTTTTCATAAATATATTATTAGTAGTATTTAAAAAAATATATGAATAAACTAATAACAAAAAAAGTCGTTGTAGTATAGTGGTAAGTATTCCCGCCTGTCACGCGGGTGACCCGGGTTCGATCCCCGGCAACGGCGTCTGTTTTTTTAAGTTTATGGGCCTTCAATTCCGAAGCCCAAAAACTATTTGTGGGCTTTGCAAAGTGGTTTTAGTATTTTCAGTTTTCCTTTTTTTAATTTGACAAAATTATGTTTATTCTTTCTTTTTTCTTTTGGGGTCGTTTATTTAAATACTTGCACGGTAAGTGTTTACGGTAAAATTGAACACTATCAGTTACCATATCAGACAATATTTTAGTTTTCTCAAAATGATATCGTACGCAATAATTTACCTGGTACGCTCTTACCGTGTAAGAGTTGTCGATCTCACTTACAGGATACGACTCTTGGTTCATGTCATCGCTCTTACTGGGTCATGTTATCGCTCTTACTGGGTAAGATTCTAGTTCCTTGTCATGTTCATCTCGTAAGGTAAATCGACCCGGGTAAGCGTCAATTAAACGGCCCCTTAGTTTGCTTCCCTTTTTTGTCTTTCCTCGGCTTGTGGTTTGCTTTAGGTTTGGTTTTTATAAGGTTGTTTAGAGTGCTTGAAAGACGGGTTTTAATTGGAGAGCAAGATAGATAAGCATGTTTGAACACAACGAGCCAAAACATTGAGTTCTGAGCATGGATGGAAAAGCCAAGCGTTCTTGAACATGTACTAGAGTCGAAAAAATCAACGCGTTTGTCGGTATCATATTTTGTACATTCTTTTTTTACTATGATATGATGTTTGATTATATCGCACTTGTCTAAACACATATGAGGGTGATTTGATTACATGAATAGATAAGAAAATAAAGGGTATAATATTTAATACAACTTTTTAGATGATTTTAGGGCAATAGATTCAATATGTGAATCTTCTGCTTCTGCTTTTGTTCTTGTTCTTGTTCTTTTTTCTTCTTTTCATTTTCATATGTTGAGTAACAATGGAAACACATTTGTTGTTGAAGATCCAAGGCTTTAATCATTTATCCAATGAGTTCTCAATATTGATAATGTATACTTGTTGCATTGGATTGTTTTATAAATGATTCTTATGTCATTTATGTAGCTGTAGAATTAGGAGGGTTGAGTTTTCTTGGTTGATGTTGATTGGTTTCTGGTTGAAGTTGAATCTTTCATGAAAATTATGGCTTAATTTCATATACTTATTTCGTCATTCGTGATTAGACAGAGGTTCTACTAACATTAGAGGTGGGCAAAAATCGGGCCGGACCGGGTCGGGCTTTGACCGGGCCTTGTAAAGGCCGGGCTTTTCGGGCCTTTGTTTGACCGCGCTCAAGTCGGGCCTTGAGTTCCACACCTGGGCGTGTTATATGTAGAAAAAGCCCAGGCCTTGAAGACCGGGCCTTGATGGACCGAATATATTTTTTTCTTTTCCTCTTTTTCTAACTTATAAAACTACGTTTATTTTATAATTCCAATAATAATGATAATATACAATATAAACTAGATTTATTTTACAATTTTAAAGTTTAAACTATAAATTAAATTTATTTTATAAACCTAAGTCATAAACAAATCTATTTTAAACCACTAAAACTAAATTATATAAAACAAATATACCAAAAAATACATTTATTATAATCATAGTAATTTAAGCTACACCCAAATCAATATTAATAAGTTTAAAAATATTTGAAAAAATTACAATTTTGCCATTAAACTAGGCCGGGCGGGGCTCGGGCCGGGCCGGGTTTTCAAATCGTCTAAAACAAGGACCGGGCTAGGACTGGCGGGCTAGGACCGGGCCTTGGTCGGGCCGGGCCAGGCTTTTCGTCCGGCTCAGGCCGGTCCCGGGCCGAATGCCCATCTCTAACTAACATTGATTGGTTTCAATAAAAGTTGAAGATCTAGTGAAAATGAGTTTAATTTCAAATATCCAATTGATACTAAGTATTTAATTGTACGTGGTTTGTAAAAAAAGTTAGATCTCGGATAATAATGCTTCATTTTGAATTACCATGAAAGTATGGTTTGTGATAAAAAAAAAGACCTTTTCATTTTGAATCACGGACGGATCTACTTTGGTCCATACGGTGGCACGTGTTATCATAATATTTTCCCAACGAAAGTTAAAATCTCGAAATCAAGGGGTGCACCAAAAATTCTCTTGTTTTAGAAGGTGCTATCGTATTATTTTTGAAATTTAAAACACTGCCCCAAAAAACCAAAAAAAAATATCTTAAAATGATGTCATACTTTAAAAAAATGCTCCAGGTCTATCCTTGTTTTTAATTACCACGAAAGTAAGTATCATAACAGTTGCGAGCATAAAAAGGCACCCATGGTTGAGTACTTTCTACAAATTTTTTAAACACAAGACGTATACAAAAGAACATTAAAATACAGGTTAAAAACTAAGATATTTGACAAAAACAAGATTCAAACCTGAGCTTTTTATACCAAGACACAACAGTTACTAACTCTATTGTTAACTACCTATGCCAACAAATTTGTTTCAAGAAAAATAAGGGCATGCCACCATATTTACTTATGTATGTCTCCCCCTACTTCTAAGAGCATTTCTTTGTTAACTTTCGAATTGTATTCTCTATCTTCGAAATCCTACCTTTTAAAGTACTCTTTGAGTTTGAGCATCTTTTCAAATCTTGCCAAGTTGAGACATGCCAAGTTGGTATGTTTGACTACTAGGAGATGTTCGGTTTGAAAGAATAATTTTGAAGGATTTGAATTTCGTGAAAAGAACTGAAAGTAAAAAGATTTGGAATATTTGGTCTCTTTCATACATAGGATTTGGGATAAAAATAGAAATCCATTTGTTAAAAATATTTTTTTTAAAAACAAATTTTAAATAATTATAAAGATAACTAAATTAATCTTTTTATTAATTGATTATTATAAAACAAATATTTTATCATATTTTAAAATATTATTACATACAAATCTTACGAGATCCCATTAAATGCCAACCACGTCCATGGGCCTTCACAATCTTTTGTTTGTGGGATTTATCAGGACTTTAGAATGTTCTTACTCGTTTGAAATCAAGAATCATAGACATTTATCAATCATCATTCTTTATAATTATCAAGGAAATCTCGTCTTCAAAAGAAATCAATCACAATTCAAAATTGCTATAGAAATGCAAGAACGTGGGTTGTTTCAAAATTTTAGTTCAAGTTAACGAAGGGTTAGGTTCACATGAAACCTACATGTTTTTGTGAGACCCATGAGATGAAGTCTTTACACTTGAAATTTTCACAGTAGAACATTGTGAAAGTAAAAAAAAAATTGAACCTTCACAATAAAAATACCGTGAAACATTGTTTTGCTGTGAAGCTTCAAGTGTAAAAACTTGGTCTCAGAAAACAGTTTGGTCTTACATGATCCCAAGTCAATTGACTAATTGTTTCATAAACTCTTTTCCATGACATTAACTAACGACACAATCGAACCTCTTGACAACCTCAAAGCACTCTTAGTTATATTCATACGCAATTAAGCTATCAAAGTTTCGTTTGGAAAACTTCAGGATTTCGTTTAATCTCTCTTCAAATAATTTTTCAACATGCAACATTAGTTCATTCACTTCATTATACATTATTGTAATATAACTTATTAACTTGCTTTTACCAAAGCCGACTAATCTATCGACTATTAATCACCCGACAACCATATCTTCCCAAATAGCAAGTAGTAGTTATCGATTGACAACAAACTTATCGGTAGGTTACAGACATATGCTTAGACAAAAACCTATTTCAATTGGGTGGTTCAATGAATTATGAACACATTGGAAGAAGAGGCAATCAAATCTCAAATCATTGAAAGCCAAATTTGATGGCTTGATCTCCTGAGACATGGTATCAATCTTGGAATTAAGAACATATATATATAATGTATATATATATATATTTATATATTAATTTTGAAATACAATGAACCTCTTTTTATTTAATTATGGTACAACCAAAACGAACTCCAATGTTGTTGGATGATACCCGCTTAAAAGCTCTTATAACTATGATTTTGTACCTAATTATTGGCACTCTTGGAAGTTGCTAAGAACCCATCAATTTAAATTTTTATTATTGAATAATATTATTGATTTGTATAAATAAATATTAAATGGAAGAGAAACACCTGAAGTAGTACAAAGAATCTAATGTAATTTTGTAAATATATTTATTAAATATAGAATGAGACATTTGCTATAGAAAAAACATTTTATATCATGGCCGTGTTTGGCAAACTAGCCGAAACTGTTGACTAATAGCCTAGCTAGTAGCTGATAAACTAGCTTATAAGTATGTATAGTGACCAAAAAGAATATCTTAGGATATATAATAATTGATATTAGTAAGGGTATAATTGAAAAAAGTTTCTGATATGCTACTCCAACTAATGCAAAGGCGGACCTAACTTAGAGTACATGGTGGCACGGGCGGGCCACCGTATTATTCGTCCGCCGAAGGGTAAGATTTCTGAATTTTATGAAGGTGCAACCGTATTATATTGGAGGGTGTCACTGTATCATTTTCGAAACTTCAATACGTGCACCAAAAATCAAAAACTTCTTTCGGAATCAACCAAAAAAACAAAAAATTCACTTGAAATCAACAAAAAACCCGAAAAATTCTCTCGAAATCAACCAAAAAACCAAAAAATTCCCCCGCAGTCAATCAAACAACCCAAAATATTCTCTCGATTGAACAAAAAAAATCAAAAAAAGTCTACCAAAATCAACCAAAAATTCGAAAAAAAATCTTTTGAAATCAACCAAAAACTTAACTATATGCTGCCACCGTTTGAAAACAGTTCTTAAGTCCGTCCCTAAACTAGCATTTCAATAAGCTAGCTTATGATTCATCCAAACATATACTAGCTTATCAGTCAGCTTATTTTTACCAAACACAACCTATGTAAGCATAAAATATTCGACTCCATAAAATGTAAAAATGATAGCATTATGGATTTGTGATTTCTGTCGAAACTTGACAAGTTTTGATTATTATTGTTTTCTAATATCATGTAACGATTATGAAGAATTAAATAAATAAATATTCGTCTAATACCTTTTTGTCACAATTTCTTTGCATATTCTATTAATTTCTTAAAATATGGGTATAATTTTACCTTTTGTATTAATATCTTTATTTTGTTAAAAACAATGTTATAAACTACTTATTGATATTTGATAGATTTTTTTTTAAAGTATAGTGTGTCCTAATAAAAAGTAATTTAAAAATAAATTGTTGCAATTAAAGAATGATAATGCAATTTTACAATAAAAAAATTTATAAAAATATATAGTTATTTCATGCATTTAATCAACCGTAAATTACACATTTGGTCCTTGTGGTTTACTTTTTATTGCACTGTTGGTCCATCTTTCAAAATAATTATGGATTTGATCCCTGTAGTTTACATTTTCTTGCATTGTTGGTCCCTGTCTCTAACTTTCAGTTTGTTAAGCATAGGGACCAATAGTGCAATATAGTGTAAACCACATGGACCAACAGTGCAATACAGTGTAAACCACAGGGACCAACAGTGCAAGAAAGTGTAAACCACAAGGACCAAATCCATAATTATTCCGAAAGAGGGACCAACAGTGCAATAAAGAGTAAACCACAAGGACCAAATATGTAATTTACTCTATTTTATATCATGATGAATATGTATATTTTTCTTTTAGTTTTCTTTTATATTTTTTCATAATAAATGGTTAGAAGAAAAAAACATGTATGATGATAACCTTTTGTCCATGTTTATGTTGGGTTCAAATCTATGATTCATACTTAATGCATTTGTTTGGGTTCTCAAACTTGTCATCACCCCCAATTAAACAATGTTTCTCATGTCTCCTCCTTGTTCCCCTTTTTTACCCACTTCATTTTTTCTATTTCTCAAATGTTTCCTTGATTTCCACAAAGAAAATAACAAATTGATCTTTAACTATTTCTTAATTCTACAATGATCTTAATAAACTATTTAATAATGCTACTAACTATGATTTGATTAATGCATCAAGACTACTTTTCAGATCGTACAATTACATCATTATATGCCGTTTTTCTAGATTCACATGTTTATTATTTCATTGGTTACGAGAAAAAACGTACAACTTTTGAAATTAGGTGTTTTTCGTTTATGTGTTCAAAGAATTTTGTGGTAGAATATTAAAACACACACGGTTTTTGATCTTTTCAAAGATCACACTCGGAGGTATTTTCAGCGGATGGTGAAAAGAAAGAAAAATGATTGTCCTATAGGAGAGGGGTCCATGAACATGAAAGGCCTAGCTACAAACGCACACACGAACAACATAAAGAAAACCCATGCCAATCAATTTACCATTAACAAGGAAACACTTATCCTATATTCCATCAAATAATAAATTATAAAGAAATGTACAAATACATTTATCAGAAAATGGACGGTGGACCTTCCGCTATAATTTAATGCTTTGAATTTCAAAACATCATGAAATTTTTATGGAATAATACAAAAGCTATGTACCATTATTCTTCTAAAATTCACTTTGAGAGGTCAAATTAGCAAAATTAGGATTTGTTTTATGTGAGAATAGGGGAGGAGAAGGGGTTGTACATTGTATGGGCATTGAAATAATAGCTTTAATGATTGGACCATACTACCCTTTCTCTAGGTCTATAAGAAGGGTGATTTTGGTCCTTGATACCATGCACCATTCCTCCATTGGCTTCAAAGTTCTCAAAGTAGATAGATATGGGAAGTAAAGATGCAAAGATAAGGCCACAAAGCAAAGGGCTTGGCAGATTTCTTAAGGAGCAAAGAGGAAGGCTTTACATCATCAAGAGATGTGTGGTCATGCTACTTTGTTGGCATGATTAGACATTCAAATGTATTTTTGTCAGGCAACTGTTTTAAAGAGAACATGAGAAACGGTATCCGAAATTGAGGCTGAGGTGGACACGAGTGATGTATTTGCTTTGATATAATTGTAGATATTGTAGACAAATGGTTTACGTAGGGATGCTGACCATGTTGCAATAGAACATGTGTTGTATTACAGTAGAGTTTGGTTTTAACGAATTGGGATTTTCGTTTTTTATCTACCGTGCTTGGAGCAATTATGTCTACAGTATGTACATTTTGAAACAAAAAATAAACTATGTTGTTTGGGCAACATTAATTGGTAGAAAACTTATTGATTTAAATGTTCTAAGAATATAACCTCCAATTGAGATCCAATTTTGTTTCATTATGTAGGATCCAAACGTTGACATCAATCATTTTAAGTTAATTTTGTGATCAAAAGTATGACAATGGTCTTTACAAACTAAATATATTGAGGGCGGAAGTCGAAAGCATAAATTTTTTTAAGATCTAAAAAGCAGTATTCAATCATTTCTAGTATTTCAGGAATACATATCCAACCAGAAATTTGAAATAAAATTTATAGTTCATTTCAATAAATTCAGTAGGTGAACATGGATGAAAATGGATTTTTCCATGATGATAAAATGAAGAAGCCAATGGAATCATGTCAACCATCTAAAGGTTTAACAGTAAAACTATGGCACTACAAGAAAGTGGTTGATTATCCACGCCTTGTTAAGTNTATCAAATCTCTGCATTTGAAAGTGTGAAAATTATAGTAAAAAATCACATTTATTAGTGTGGACAAATTATCTAAGTTGTCACATTTCTAAGCATGGAAAATTTGAAAAATAATTCAAAGTTTACAAAAGTCCACGATTTAAAGTATGAACTTTTCTAATTACAAAAATTACACATTTAAAAGCGTGGACTTTTGAAATATTAAGTACACATTTGTAAATGTGGAATTTTTTCTTTTTCTAACAATTTCTATATAAAAAACTATTTGTCACACAAAAATTTTCCACGCTTTTTACATAGCGTGGATAAATGACATGTTTTTTGTAGTGTGGTTTTCACGAGAAGGGAGTTCTCATCAGAATTGAACCCTGTATATGTATAAGTTGTTCATCTAAAAGTGAATAAACATTATTTTGCACTTGTTATTATGATTTACAAACCATCAACGTTAACTTTTTTGTAGTTAGGCCATGAGTAATCACTAACATCGTTACTACTATTACTTTTTCAGTCTTTTGACAAAAAAAAAAGATGATTCAAATTCTATGAGGTGTCTCTCATTGAATATTTATAATCTTAACCCAATTCAAAATCTACACATACAAGAAAAGAATAAAATAAAAACTAAAAAAAATGTTACATTGTTACAAACCAATGATAACCAACATAATTAAAGCAATGCATTCTATCAAAAAATAAAATAAAAATGAGGTAAGAAACATTATATTTAAAACACTAACAAACTAACAACATTTTTAAGTTGGGATCTACGAAGATGCGAGTTAAATAGATATAATACGTGATTCCTTTTTTAAAAAATAATTCAAATATAGAGTAAATTGTTGTTCTACAAGGCCATCCGCGGCCGGGGTGGTAGGAGGCGGTACCGGTTGGGAACACCATTGTGGGTGAAGTGGTACCAAGCCGGTACCAAGTGGAATGACACCCTCTTGCCGGTTGCTTACCCACCCCACCCTACCCCACCATCTCTCTATCTCTCTCTTCTTTTCTTTTTCTTTTATTTTTTTAATTAATTAATTAGATTGATATGTAATTGGTATGGGTAAGGATGGTATGATATGGTGTTGGTAAGGTGTTGGTAAGATAGTGGAAAATGGATGTGGCGCTGAGGTGGCAGCTGGTAAAGGTGGTACCAATAAGGATGGCCTAATGACGATGACCTTTTTTAAATAACCGTAAATTTTCGAACCATTTACGAGCATCGACTAATCTTCTTGATGATCACGAACAACCTTGAGTCATCACATATGAACCTTCATAACGACAAGATATTTGATATCACATGGGCTTGTGGTTTGACGTGCATAAGGGTGTAAACGAGTCGAAATTTTAACGAGCTACTTGAGTTTGAGCTTAATAATCCTCGAGCTCGAGTCGATCTTGAAAACAAAATAAAGATGGTTCCTAAATATTTAAAATTCCTAAATAAACATCTCTATGCATGTCGTGTGTCAAAAAGAGGGAAGAACAAAGCTAGAAGAAGCATGAGTTGGTAAGTCTATTATAAAGGCATTGAATCCTCCATAAATCATGATTTTAGTACAAGATCGGATCTAGAAATTCTTTTAAGTGGTGGTGCAATTTGACTATAAGAAACGTATGCAGAAATATTGTTCACAAAATCTATATTGGTCTAGCGGTTGGTCCCTTGCTTTTCAAGTATAAAGTCCAAGTTTGAGTCTTGTTGCAAGCAATTCTTTTTAATAAACACAATAAATATGAAATTAAAACTAAAATCTAGTATAAAATGACTCTAACAAGACTTGAACTCAAAACCTCAATTTTAAAAAAGTAAGGAACTTACCAACTCTACCAAGGAAAGCTTGGGTTTCAATTGCAGTTTTAAAATATATATGGTGGCACACAACAAATTAATACGATGACACCTTTCAGGACCTGTAATTTTTTTACACTACGCTGGAGAAATGAAATGGTGGCAGGTGCCACCGTATCCATAAAGCTAGGTCCGCCCTTGATATAGCATCTACAACAAATTTTTTTATAATTTTCAAAATAAAGAATTAAAAGTCAAAATCTATAAATAAAGTTACATTTTATTTTAACGGATTCTTTATTTTAGAGATTTCAAACATTAATTACATTATTAAAATATTATATAATCTTATCATTCCAAATTTCCAATATACTTTATTTAAGAAAAATTATATAAAATAATAATAGTTTAAGAGTATTAGCAGAAATGAATAAATAATAATCTCTCTCATCTTTCACCAAGCTTTAGAGAATTCTCTCAACATAGAGTTTTTTTCTTGTTTTTATCTATTTTAAAGAATATTATAGAGAAACTGTTGTAACAATATAAAAAATAAAATCTTCATTTTCTTTATTTTAGAAAAGCTGATAGAGATACAGTTACTTAGTGACACATACCTCATTAGCCTTTTAATCTTCCTCTTCAATGTCTCTTTTGCTTCTTCTCAAATTTTCAGTACTTTGTACCCTTTATCACCTGCATGCAAAACTGGAAAGACCCTTCTTTATAAAAGCTTCTTTTTTACTTTTACCATAAAAAATCATTATTCACTTCCTTTGTCTTGCTAACTCCTCCTGTCTCTCAGTTACCATTTTATCATTCTAACTTTCATCTTATCTTCTCTGTTTTTAATCACTTTTTAAGTCAGATCATAAACATACTCACATGTTTTGTCTACCTGTTGCTGATTCAGTCACATTATTATTTCACTTAATGGATCATCACAAGATGATAAAGGTATTTTATCAGTAAGCATTACTACAAAACAATGGGTAAACAACCATTTTAGTTGGTGGTTGCCCACCCTGCACTGTTACTCGGTTAGCACTTAGGGGCCGTTTACACCTAATATCATTTTCTTATTGACTGAGCATGGAAAGAACCGAGAAGCTTACACGATAAGAGACAAAGCAAGGATTGAGAGCCTTGCCCTAAAAGACTAGGAAATGGCGCTTACCCAATAAAAGCTTACCATAAGATGCTTACCAACAGTCAACTTTCATGGCCTAGAATGTGTTACATGGTAAGGTATATGAAGATGAATCTCTTGCCAGTAAGCGCTTACCCTATAAGAATTAGGTAAATGACCCGTAAATATTTATCGGGTAAGCACTAACCAAGTGTCCTTAGCCAAGGACCAAGAATGTTACCGACTAAGAAGCATACCAAGGACCAATAATCTTACCCCGTGAGGGAGAATGACTCTTACCCTGTAAGTGCTTACCAGGTAAAATATGCTTACGGATAATCCTTTTTGATGTCCTATTATTACCCCGATAAGATAAGCAAGTGTGGTAACTACCGTAGATAAGCGCTTACGTAATCTGCATACTCATCGAAGAATAAACATAACTTGATCGTTAAAAACGTCCGAAAATACAATCACATCATCATCATCATACTACATGCTAGAAATGCACAAATCAAACAGCTAAAACTTCATAAAGATTTCTCCTCCTCCTCCTTCTATACTCTGCTTTCCTAGAATCCTTAAGTTGTGCCCTTTTCAGATTTTGAGGCAGAAGTTGAAACGCCAAGCATCGACAGCAGCCTCAGGCTACAAGTAAAGCATAGCCCAGATGACGGAATGCGGCCAATAAGGCGTGCAACGAGGTTCATGGCCCAACCACCTCAACCCTGCCTTTGCATATTCGCTTGCTGATGGTACAAAGAACGAAAATCTCTTGATTGATGCCATCTTTGTTGCAACATATAACAGCAACTGTCAAAACGGGTTTAAACTTAAAGTGTTCATTCAAAGTTGGGAATTTATGGAATCACGAAACGAGATAAGAAACAAGAATGGTTAAACTTTTCTGGATATTTAGCCTTCTTATTTGAACCGGCCCCTAGACATATAATAGTTTAAGAAATTCTATTGACTACTTGTCAAATGTGATGTTGACCAAATAAATGAATTTTATGGATCCAGTAGAAAATTTGTGGAACCCTGTTAGATTACTCTCAAAAAGGGCTCGTGAGGAGTTTCCGAAGGTTCCAACATTTATTGAAGATAAATCATCCAAGTTTTCAAGTTATAAAACCCACTTTTTAAGACTATAACAGCCGTAAACTAGCAATTTCGCAAGTTGCTAAGGTGCTACTTAAGAAGAAATGTTGACGTAGTTGTCACTTACACAACTTGCCAAAGTGCTACTTATCCAACTTGCGAAACCTTGGTTATTTTTGGTCAATTGAGTAAAAAGGCGGCCATAAAATGAATTGGCAAGTCCTGAAAGGCTATTTTGCACAATTTCCCTTCTTGATTTCCCACAACTATTACTAACTAGGTGATTAAAGTTCCTAAGGCAACAAACAATCAATGCCACTATTCTTTAATTTAAGATCCATGGTGAATTTTTTTTGAAGATTCACGAATGAATCTTAAACTGATTAAAATACTTGAATGTAAATTGTAAATTTTCTCATGTACAAGTTATAATTAAGATTCACATGTGAATCTAAGTTAAGATTCACCTAAACCTCTAAAAAACAACTCAAATTCAAATTCTATGAAGCAAAACAAGCAACAATTTACCTGACACTGCACATCAATGCCACTATTCTTGTATTCTACATAAAGACACTGCGAAAACTGATAGATATACCTACACAAATAAAGAACAACATCAATTAGCACTAATCAAGATCTGTAATTGCAAACAAACCCAGCTAAAAAAACAAAATCTTTATCAAAAACAGGTCGATATATCCAACAAATCAAGAACTGCATCAATTAGTACTGATCAAGATTCATAATTGCAAACAAACCCTGCTACAAAAAAACAAATCTTTATCAAAAACTAGTTCGATATACCCATCAAATCAAGAACAACATCAATTAGCACTAATCAAGATCCATAATTGCAAATAAACCCTGCTATAAAAACAAAAATCTTTATCGAAAACCAGTCGATAAAGATAAAAAAAACAAAGAACAACATCAATTAGCACTAATCAAGATTAGTAAAAACCAAATCGTTATCTAAACCTAGTCGATATACCCAACAAATCAAGAACATCATCAATTACCACTAATCAAGATTCATAAATGCAAACAAAACCTGCTATAAAAACCAAAATCTTTATCGAAAACTAGTCGATATTCCCAACAAACAAAGAACAACATCAATTACCACTTATCAAGATCCGTAAAAACCAAACTTTTATCCAAAACTAGTGGATATACCCAACAAATCAAGAAAAGCATCAATCAGCACCAATCAAAATCCATAATTGCAACAAAACCCTGCTATAAAAACAAAAATCTTTATCAAAAACTAGTCGATATATCCAACAAATAAAGAACAACATCTATTAGCACTAATAAAGATCTGCAAAACCCAAATCATTATCGAAAACTAGTCGATACACCAACAAATCAAGAACATCATCAATTACCACTAATCAAGATTCATAAATGCAAACAGACCCTGCCATAAAACCCAAAATATTTATGGAAAAACTTATGCTTTAGTAGCAGCATAAACAGCATACAAAGGATCAGATGGGATAACAATGGCAGCACTAGATCCAATGTTCAGAATTGCACCTTTTTTCCTCTTCACCATTTGAGGCAAAACAGCTTGTGTCACTCAAGTAGTCCGTTCAACGTTAACCTTAATCAAACTATTCAAAAGTTGATCAACTTCATGAAAAAACCTTAGCATATGGGTAAGAAACCCCAACATTATTTATCAAAATCACAATATCTAACCCTTCAATTGCTTCACTAATCTTCTTGAAACCATCAGATAAATCACCAGAAAGATCAAAAACAACTTGTTTGATTTGGGTTTTAACGAATTTCGACTTAAACTCGGATGAAACATCCTCTAATTTACTAGGGTTTCGATCCACCAAGATCAAATTAAGACCCTTTTTAGCTAATTGAAAAGCAAAAGCTTTACCAATGACATCTGTTGAGCCAGTAACAAGTGCCCATGAACCATATTTCTTGAGATTCTTTGAAGATCTGAAGAAATTGACGTATACCCATTTGAGGATTGAAGTTGAAGTCTTGAGAAATGATAAAGAACCCAAAAAAATAGGAAAGTAAGCCATAAAGGTTGGTGATTTAGGGTTTCCAAGAAAGGGAGTAGCATTTGGCTTGTGAATTTGGGGGAAAAAGATTGGATCTAGAAGATGGGTTTTGTAGATGAGAGTTATAAATATGTCGAGTTAAAAGTAGAGTTGGTGGGGATGGTTGGAAGTTGGAACCAAATAGCATAAAGCATTTCTCATCACAAAGTATTTTTCATCACAAATTCACAATGCAAAGAGAAGTAAAACTGATGATCACCGATCAGTGGGTAACAAGATAGGCAGTAGCAGCTCAAATCACAAATCGCAAAACCCAAAATAGAAGTATAGAACCTAAAATTGAGGATGGAATTCCAGCAAGTAGTAGCAGAGCAGTGGATGTCCGCAGTCTGTGTGGTCGCCGGTCGGCACCGGCAGTCTGGCTCAGGCAGACCAGTGAAGAAGGGGAGGGGTGACCTGGTGAGGGATATCGCTTTTCTTCCTGATTGTAGGTTCAGGTACCTCCGCCACTATATTGGATGCTTTAGGTCCTTTTTGGTCCTCGGCTCCTCGCACTTAGCCGCTCTTATGGAAGAGTTCTGTTCTTGAGGCAGCATAGCAGGTCCTCTTATCATGCAGAGACCTGAAAAGTTAACATAGAAATCATTGAACATAAATGATCAAAAGATTCATATATATATATATATATATATATATATATAGTATTAGGTT
>LUCG01067414.1:0-19675 GCA_001633085.1 Carthamus tinctorius | reverse complement strand
AGTTTTACATTTCGTAATTCTCGTCTATCAAAAGGGTTTAGACGCTTGTCGATCCTTCCGCAAGCCCCCGCTGCGTCATCTACACTAACCCGAATTTGTATTATCCCAAAAATTACAGGTGTTACAATCCTCCCCACCTAGATAAAATTTCGTCCCCGAAATTACTAATCTTGTCCGAACCACAAGAATAACTTCGCTCAGTCGTTTAGTAAAACCCCACGATTAGGCTCTCCCACACCAGTCAATTAGACTACACTAATCATAATTATGCTCGGAATAGTTGTACCGCTACTGCAGATTCATTCTAAGGGGCATCCTAGTAAGGTCGATCACTCAACTAATGGTCCTTTTACATCCGAGGAATGTTCTAATATTCCTAAATAATTGTGTCTGGTGTCCTCGTTAGTATTTATGGGAAGCCGAAAATTTCACCCAATCGTCCATGGTTACCACAAGGAAGGTAATTTCTCCACTTAGCAAGTCGCTAATTACCACTCGATTCTTAAATTCTCTTATTCATGCTACTATAACCCTTCCAAATGTCCTGTCATCTACATAATCTACTTTTGCCTTAGATGATTTAACTGAATTTTACGAGTAAGAACTCCCGCTTACACTTATCTTGATTAAATAACACAATTCCACTACTTAGCCCCATCATAACTTGACATCATACCCTAAGTTTCATGCTTAGTTTGGCACATCATGCCACTATGTCGTCCACAAAAGAAATTTCGCCTCCTAAAAATCAATTGTAAGCGGCATTTCATGATCGCCTTATTTTCGAAAACGGATTCCTCTCTATGACGTCATTGGCATATTGCTAATTTGCAACTCCCAATCGGCATTGAATGCCCTTGGTATAATTTCGTAACCATCAAACCTCGTATCACAGAAGATAAACCCAAGCTCATTCCCGAGCTGATAGTAAACCCAACTCATCCCTGAGCTATCGACAATCCCTGCTCATATCGAGTTACATACAGTCCATGCTCGTATCGAGCAACATACGCTCTCTAAGCGTCATAGATGTTCACCTTTTAACTAGTGACACCTCGGTCCACCTTTGACTAGTGACCCTTCGCACTCACCTTTTGACTGGTGATGCCACATATGGACATAGATACTCACCTTTTTACTGGTGATACTTCGTAGGACCTCATGGCCACTTATCATTATATCGGGTTTCCTCGTAAAGTCTAATCCCTTCTACTTGCCGTAACATGCCAATATTATAGGAATCCCATCCTAAACATATTATACCACGGCCTAACAATCCTCATGCGATATTCATGTACATGATACCACATAACATCCAAGGATTTCTTTCACAAACAAGAATACACCACATCCTACCTAAATTAGGTCTTATCATCCCTTATCATCATACATTCGTGACATTCCTCTAAGCTTAACAACTTAGTCAATTCAATCACAATAATTCATATTGCATAAGTCAAGTATTTATCCAAAGGGTCTCGTAACCTCTATCATTATGTTACCATGTTTATCGGATAACGATATCCACATGTCAAATCATGGCTTACGTAAAACCTCATGTAATTTAATGTAAGAATGTATAAATCATAGGTAGACTCACTAAAAGTCGTTACCACTAGGCCACATAATTCTCAGATCCGCATAATTCTAGTTTTCTGGCAAACTTAGAAATCTATGCTTTTGTTCGAAATATGCCCCATTTAAAAATAACCTGATTAATAAATCTTAAGTCATTCATATTTGCTCTACTAACACCATTAAGCCATGTGTCCATGGTCCTCAAGCCCTATCAATTGTGTAATTTATCAAAGGTACGACTAATGCTATGAACTCTTAGGAACATTCCTATCCTTCACAATCAGCCTCCTTCAAACTCACGACCGATTCAGTCTCCGATCCCTTTAACACACACTTATGTTACCTAATTACTCATTTATATTGATTCGATGATCAAGACGTATCGGCCTCTAAGTCTTTCCAATCCACTGTATTTCCACGCGGTCTACCGGAGTAGACATTTCCTAACATTTCTTCCAATCTTAAACAAAAAGATTCACCACTAAGACTAAATCTCGAGTCAAAGTAATCCAAACTCTTTCATACATATCGTCATAGTCACGATCTCTAAACAAAAGCTCATTGTAAACCAACTAACTATTCTATCACTCTAAAATCGAGGAAATAGAACAAGAATATACTACCATACGTACCATAACATCTATCAATCATTACATCGATAGTAATTCAAGTATACTTAAGTGACAATGCATTCATAACTCAGTAGCTAAGTGATTTTTCAATGGACCATACACGAGAACTCTTGTTGCTATCAACGTACTTCTTGATTCATGTATTTCTGTATTCCTAACGCTCTCCCCACCTAACACGTTACCCACGGTAGGTGTCTCAACTATTAAATTGCTAAGTTTAAGTCTAGGTATGCTACGGTCAATACCTAGCTCGCTTAAACTAAAGCTCTGATACCAACTTGTAACACCCCAAAAATTGAAGCTAACAAAAACCTTAAAAGAAAGGTTGGTACAAAGATCCAGATCCCATAAGCATCCCCCGATGCTCATCGCTCACATCTACGCCTGTTTGCCACTAGAACCTGAGATACACATCGACACCAAACAAGTGTTAGGCCAAAAGAGCCTAGTGAGTTGTACCAATCATATACATCATATTTCATATAAATGAGACATGCAAGGGAAACATAATAAGAGATCCCCTCTTATTAATTAACAATTATCCTTAGGAATAGTGGAAGTACTCCACTTCTGCCAATCAAGTCCAACTACGAGGATTCGACACACCTGGGTGATAAACCCCGTATGCTAGCCTCTCTAGGCACTAGCTTTATAGCCTACCATTTCATATCATGCTCTTAACCGAGCCAAGTATAAATCCCTACTCATCACTGAGGTATCGACAATTCTTGCTCATACCGAGCTGCATATAATCCCTGCTCATACCGAGCTGCATATAATCCCTGCTCATACCGAGCTGCATATAATCCCTGCTCATACCGAGCTGCATATAATCCCTGCTCATACCGAGCTGCATATAATCCCTGCTCATACCGAGCTGCATATAATCCCTGCTCATACCGAGCTGCATATAATCCCTGCTCATACCGAGCTGCATATAATCCCTGCTCATACCGAGCTGCATATAATCCCTGCTCATACCGAGCTGCATATAATCCCTGCTCATACCGAGCTGCATATAATCCCTGCTCATACCGAGCTGCATATAATCCCTGCTCATACAGAGCCGCATATAATCCCTGGGTTCTCAAGTCAACCCAACAACACAAAACATAGAGTCCCTCGGACTCTATTTAACGTATTAATGATAACCAATCTATTTCGACCTCAACACAAAAATAACCGTATACACAGGTCAATTAACAATAATGAAGGTCTGATAACCTTCCTTTTTACACATTACGCCAACATTAAAGGAAGTCTGATTCCTACATTTTCAAACATGGCGTATGTTACATTTAGGCACCTTTCACATAGAATCCACAACAAGTATACACGTATTAACTCATACATCACGAGCCTACTATCCTTCCCCCTATATGACAGTATAAATACCATTTAATCATATAAACAGGATTACCCTAGAATTTACTATTTTAGTCATATCCAACCACGATACTATTCATTTTTATGATTTACTAGAAACACGCTAAATCAGGCAAGATGATGTGTACTCAGTTTTAACAAAAGGTTTAAAAACTCACCTTGAGGCTTATAAAGCCAAAAGCCCCAAATCCACTTAAACCCTAGTTTGGTTGCTTAGATGGCCACTTCAACTGATAAGAGGTCAATATTCTTAGATTAGTTCAGATCTACAACATATGGTACTAGATCTATACTTAAAATCATAGTTAGAAATCACCTCTTCAAGAACTTAGGTAAAAACCCTAAAATGGAGAACTCTCCAATGGTGGGAATGGAAGCTTGAGGTGAAGGAGATGAAGACCTAGCTACGAGATCTTGCTAGATGGTGATGATTTACCCTTGAAATCACTTGGTGTTTGAGCATCTAGGGCTCCAAAAATCGCCTCCATAGAAAGAGAGAAGAAGGAGATGAAGTTGGGTGTCAAATGAGAAGTGAGAGAGAAAAAAATGAGTTATAGTGGCCTGACAGAGCTTCACGGCGCGAGCCCATATGCTCGTGGCGCGAGGGCCATCCAGTAGCCAAAACCAAAATTGACCAGATCTGGCTTGCTAGCGCGAAGCCTGGTTCGTGGCATGAAGGAATAGCTCGCTGGCGTGAGGCGGCTGCTGAGCCTTCTGACTTCGTTTTTCAACTACAAACTGTTTGGCCATAACTTCTTTGTTTAAGCTCCGATTTCACTTCCAAAAGAACCGCTGGACTCGTAATTGAATTTTCCACCAAACAAGACAATAAAATCTAGGATTTGATCCAAAATCCTATTCCTCATATTTTCTTAAAAGATCGATCTCTACACTAACCCGAATTTGTATTATCCCAAAAATTACGGGTGTTACACTTAACATAATAAACCAACAAAATGATGAAATGGGTTATTTTAGAGCAAAACCACAAAAAGATGCTCTCGATGAAGCACAACCAGGATTTAGAGATTGGATTATCCTTATGTTGCTTCAAATCTTTCGGCTTGCATATTCATAACTTTACGACTTCAAAAACTCGAATTGTAAATTAACTGTTGTCATGCTTTTGAGTAATCGATGAATAGATGAGGCTACAATTTTTCCTACCGAAAGTTTTAAAAATACACCGCAAATCGCAAGGTATTGCTTTTTTATGCATATAATTTGGAGGAGTATTTTTGTCTATTGATTGAATTATTATCCTTAAAAACAATTTTATCCAGTCGATTTCTATTCTACCCTTATTGAAATTTCACATTCCGCCGCATTACGTGGGTACACACCTAGTGTATATATATATATATATTATATATTATAATATAGATAGAGAGAGAGATGTGGGTTCATACGAGAAGCATATCAATTTAACTATTTAAGAGAACGTGAGGACAAATTTCAGCCACACATCTTCGNTCATGGGAGGGTAGAGATTATTAAAGGGGGGGGGGGACCGGTCAAAGCCGCCTTTATTGACCGGATGAGTGGCTGAGATTCGATGGGGTGAGCAAAGGCGGGTATCCGGCCAAAATTCATGGAAATGGAACCAGAACCGGAACCAGTTGCATCGGTTCTTCATATTTGGGAACCGGTCCCGGAACCGGCGGTTCCGGTTCCGAAACCGGATACCCGGTATCTAATTTTTTTAAATATTTTATGTTNAAATAGTAAAAACGATGAAAACTTATCCGGCTAAAACTATATAAATAATTACGACAATTTTTGAAAATAAAAATAACAAAAAAACACAACTTGAAATGTTAAATATGATATAACAAATATCGAAAAAAAAGAATAAATAAGTCAAGTGAAAACGTGGTCGTAAGTGTATGTGTGAGTGTGTAACATAAAAGGTAAAATAATAATTTCAAAGTTAGTCTATTAAACATAACAACCATATATATAAAATTATTTTTATTAATATNCGATCGGTTCTGTATTTTAGGAACCGGAACCGGGACCAATCACATCGGTTCCGGTTCCGGAATCGGCGATTCCGTAGCGGTTCTGGTTCCACCCGGTTCCGATGCTCACCCCTAAAGATTGGTTCTCATGTTCTATTAAAAAATTATGTTTCTCGCATGAACCTTTCTCTCTCTCTCTATATATATATATATGTGTGTGTGTGTGTGTGTGTAGAGGTGGGTACGAGAAGCATATCAATTTAAGAGAACATGAGGACAAATCTCATCCACACATCTTCAGTTACGGTGGACGTGATCACGGAGAATTGACGCGATTCACAGGAGGGTAGAGATTATTAAAGGGGGGATCGGTCAAAGTCGCCTTTATTGACCGGTTGAGTGGCTGAGATTCGTTATTATATATTCTTTTAAAAAGTAACGTTTCCTTATATAATATATATGATTAATTTAGGAAAAAAAAATGTATTTGCAAATTTTTCAAAAAGATTTTTAATTAAAAATGGGTTTTGATTGTTGGATGCAACTCGGGCTTGAGAGCTCGAGCCAAAGCCCGCCCATAACACCCGCCTACGTCGTAGCAACATTGGGCATTGTCCAACTAAAACACCGGAAGTCCGTTTCCGGGCCCGATCTCGTGCTAGGCTTGGCCTTATAGAAGTTTGCGACTTGCATATGCTCTCGAATGCTTTCTTTGAAATTTTAACAAATATTCAAACACTTCAAATTGTGGAGATCATCGCATTGGTTTGATCTTCTTCTCCAAGCAATGTAAGGGTTGGAATTTTCAATGTTATGATCCATATGTGTTCTTAGATTTGTTTGAGCATTGCTGATCGCTACATTACTTTTCAAATTTCGGTCAAGCATTTTGTCGAACATCTGTGTTGCGAAAAAAAAAAAAAATCACGACGATACTGTAATTCACATGAAAGATGTACTCATATAGAACACTGCAATGAAAAATTGACAATACAACAGACTTTGCGTTCAGCCTTTTAGGGTTCAAATTTTCAAGTGGAAGAAAACAGTATAAATGACTGATAGAAAAGTGGCGGGAAACGCCATTTGCAGGCGCGGTTTGTCTAAGCAATGGCAAGAGCCAAGGGTTGATCAAGAGCCTGAGAAGAGTCATCAACGATGGTAGCAAGAGGTGCTGTATTAACGCATACAACTAATGGACTCCTAACGGTATGGAATCCATCAGACCAAACAATCTCACCATAATCATATCTCCCTTGTGACACCTTTTGTGGTTTCAGAGTCACATAGTACGACATTTCATCTCTGAAACATGAGAAAAACAAGATTCTTGGCCAAACTGTAACCTCCACTCCATGAGGACTAAGAATTCTGGCAAAGTATATGGCAGTTTTCTTGGCACCCACGTTTCGAACAGTCCTTTTGATAGTGACAGTGGACTCAAGACTAGAAACCGTGATGGATGGATAATTCAGATGCGTGTTGGTCTTCGATTGTTTTGGGCAGATTACGCAAGTTCCAGGTGGGAGACTGATGATTCTCTTGATTTGATCTTTGGTGTAGCCATTGTTGCAGAGGAAGAGAACGTAATCATCGGTGTTCATGTCGTAGACCAGGCCAGGATCCATCGCTTTTATGGGGTTAAGGTGTCCAGCTCCTATGTCAAATGGACTAGATTCTTCATTTGATCCCCCAGCTAGTATGGTGTCATGATTTGTGTCCCTGTTGTAGGCTGTTAACATACATTTAACAGACTTTTAAACATGCTTGTTGAAGTAGTGCTATTGTTCGTTTTGTGGTTGTAGCTGTTTTGATGCCTTCAATGTTGTTATTTCACCTTTCTTGAATGTTTAAAGAGGGTGAAGTACAATTATCTTGTTTATGATGGGTTGTTAAGTACCTGTTGTCATCAGAGCAGATCTAATGGCTGCTGGAGACCAGTTAGGATGCAATGATTTGAGGAGAGCAACGACGCCTGATACATGAGGGCATGACATTGATGTTCCTGACTGGAAATTCCATTCTACAGATCTTTGATCAATGCCTGTCGATGTTGGAGATATTACAGGAGGCCATGCTGCTAATATGCTGATTCCTGGAGCACTTATATCTGGCTGCTGAATGATATTCTGGTTAATGTATTATCTATCTGGCGATTGTTTTCCATTGGTAATAATTTAGCAAAGAAAACTTGTTACGTGATTTATATGGTTAAATATCGAAAGTGGATCCAAGTACCTTGAGAATATCAGGTGAAATAGAGTTTGGGCCTCTAGATGAAAAATCTGCAACAACAGGTGCTGGCGATCCTCTGATAGATGTCTTACTTGGAAATATGTGCACCTTAGGGGGGGTCATCCTTCATTTCGCAAAATATCAATTATATTACTAGACGATAAGTATCCACACTTGCAATCTTACACATGATTATGAATTCTTACGTGCTTTGAGACAGATAATGGTTCATTTTAGTGCCTTGAATCATGTCAATACGGATGGTGGGAACTATATCCACATCAACATATTGACGAGTAAGTGAGTCTACAAAAATCAAGCCTGTGGCATTTGCTATCCAAGCTGCTACTTCTGCCTCTTCAATCTGCACTTGTCCTTGGGCTGAGAAGCATAGAATCACTGACCCGTCAGCACTGTTGTTTCTCCACCTATTCATCCTGCATATCCTGTAAGTTCATTCACTTTTGTTTTAGGATAGTTTTGTAGCATCATATAATCATCTGATCTAGTCTTAGACATCATCTTTTCAGCATAAATTCTCTAGAGTCGATTCTCTCCGTTAACTATTAGTCATCAACTTCGACATATAGCTTCCTTCTTCACTAGAATTCCAATATGTTAATTTGGCCTTGTGAAACAACACGATATGTACATATAGCTATATGTCTCTATGTATTTGTGTGTAGAGAAAGGTTCAAACGAGAACACCAACTATTTAAGAAAACAAGAAAACTTCGCTCATGTACAAAATCACATATGGAAAAATACTGGACGTGGGCAACTTTGGGCGCGACTTTAAGTCGCAGGCAAAGTCGCGTGAATCGTATATGATTTTGTACATTGGCGAAGTTTTTCTTGTTTTCTTAAATAATTAACGTTTTCGTATGAACCAACCTCTTTGTGTGTATGTATGTGCATATATATAAATATATTATATGGATAGATGTATGCATAATTGCATATATATGTATCTCAGTATGTGTACACTCTACACACACATNAGAGAGAGAGAGAGAGAGAGAGAGAGAGAGAGAGGGCACCCTCCACGGAAATAATCACAAGCTCCAACCAGATTTCCTTCTATATGTTCAGTATTAAGGCTTTCTCCCTGCAAAGAACAAGTAAATGATAATTTTTATATGTTAGTTTTTTTTCTTCTTCAATGCTGTTTTTTGTATGGTAGATACATTCTATTTCTTGTTACTGTTATGTTAGGGACCATGTTTAGTATACATAGATACATTAAAAACCTTTAAAACATGTGCTTTATTAAAGTTAAATGATAAAAGAAAGCAATAAAGTTAGTTACCTTGAAACAGAGACTATTATCCAGTAATATCCGTGTTGGAAAATTTCGATCAATAGATGAAGCACCAACACATGTACTCCAAGGTGCAACGTTTTCGACTACAGATGGATTTGGTCCATTATTACCTGCCGAGAAAATAACACTAATGCCTTTCTGCATAGCATGGAAAGACCCTATATCAGAACTCCAGCTGTAGAGGGGAAGCAGTGGTAGTGGCGAACCAAAAGAGGCCGATATCACATTGACTCCATCATGAATTGCTTCATCAAATGCTGCTAGAATATCCGCTTCACTACACTTCCCATCCTCCCAACACACTTTATACACTGCCAACCTTGCTCTAGGTGCTCCTCCTCTAGCAGTGCCCTGTCCAAATCCATAAAAGCTCGCCATTTTAACTGTGGACCCCACTGTTGTTGAAGCTGTGTGGGTCCCGTGGCCATTAGCATCCCGTGGTGATCGGTATTCTGAAGTTTCACTTGTATTCAGTGGTCCATGTTCATGCTCGTATCCCTTGAGGTAATAACGGGCCCCTATAAGCTTCAGGTTACAAGCTTTTTTAGGATTGAAATTTTCTCCATGAACACATTCTCCTCTCCAAGTTCTTGGAATTGGATGCATTCTAGGCTCTTCACGAAAACTCTTAGATTCTGGCCAGATGCCTGATTCATTAGAATAATAATTATATAATTTACAAGAAAATATATCCAACTTTATCATGTATTTCCCCATGTTACATATACGTCAAGTTAAAAGCTTAATGCATGGCTTCCAGAAATTGATATCCAACATATTTAGCTGTACATTAAAGCAAAGCCATTGAAGCATACAATTTAGTCTAGGGTAGAATGATGGGTCGTATGACAAACCATCAATGCATCTAGGTTTTGTTAAGAAGAATCAAAAAGTTCTCATTAAGGTCAATAACAGGAGCTATGTGTTCGCAATACCAGTATCAAATAAGCCAACAATTGTGCCATCTCCATAAGTTAGTTGCAGTGGAGTTTTTTGATCAGCATTGGGTTTTAAGTTGAGACCCATGAAATCCCAGCTTCTGGTTGTGTGCAACAGCAGTATCTGGCTCTTGAATACTGATACCACTCGTTCCATGCCTGAAATATTATTTCACTTTCATTAGGTAATCATCAAAACACTTGATATATCTAGATATGCAAGATAAATCATAAAAGGTACTCTTTCACATACTGGCCAAGCTAGCTGCTTGTGTTGAATTAATTTTTGCAGAAAAGCCTGAGAAACTATGTTTGTAGCTATACAGCATGGACTCCCTTGCGTCTTCTTGGCTGTAAGGAAGAAATAGTAAAAAGTATGATTAATGGTGGGAAAGTCTTGTTGCATGTTTAGTTTCTGAGATGAAGAAACACAACCGGAACTAGAGGGGTTTGGAAGAGTCACCATGGAAACACACTGGAGAGGAGCTGAACATGGTAATTTGAAGTGAGGGTAGGATCTTGAATATCGTTGCGCCCTAAATAGACAATGTAAACCTGTGTATGACAATAACAATAATATAAGAAGGCATATGTGACAATCGCATTAGAGAGTGGACCAAAACACGAAAAAGTAGAAGTACTTTTGGTGGTAAAGTTACATGTGAAGTGGACGGTGAGTGAAAAAAATGAAGTGATAAAAAGAACAGTCCCAAAAAGGAGCGATAAGCACCAGTCATCAGCACTCCTGATATGGAAAAACTATAACTTGAGTTAGGCTTATATACTGAAGTAAAAAAAGATGAATTGTTATTTTACGAAGAAGGTGGCTGCTAAGAGAGTCAATGGTTGAGGAGCTGCTTGCAGCTGAAGATATTGAAGCTATAAATCCCTGACATAGAATCATTATGGTATTTGCTCTTATACGGCAGTGGATGATAGTTGCCACTTTTTCGATTTATTTGTGCATTTCTTGTGTGTTAGATGATTATACCATCTAGTGTATGGTCTAGCCCCTTAGGTAAGATACAGCCGAAGACCACTTCTTAAAGCTCTATCATCGACACTATGGATACCACCAAAGAGTAGTGCATGTGCTCTTCATTATTCCTGAGTTAAATAAAGTGGAAGATCACTTTATTACCCTTCTTTTTGGTTCATGGTTTTGATTAATATATTAAGATAGCTGCATTTGATCAATACGAGATTCCAATGTAATGCCCAAATCTTACATATCTGATATCACATTAGGGTTATCTTAATCACTGTTATAGACCCTATTCTTCTAGGACAAACGGTGTTATGCATGATGCAAAAGTCTAGTTTGTATACATAATAAATGTTATCATATAACTCAAATGCGCTTTCTGTATTATTGGTCTTTAATATTTTGTTACCTATATCTTCAATATATATTTAGGCAACCTATGTTGACTGCATTATAGCATTATAGCATAGCGAAAGTAATTCTAGTGCTTCTTTTAATTCCAAGTGACTGAAACCATAGAAATTTACATATGCTTTTATATGGAATTGTTGATTCCTTATACTTCAATATACTCTGTATATGGACTAAAAGGCTCATTATGCTTTTCAAAGTATATATAGGTTTCTAGTAGATATGGAGGACCAGTCTGTGGTACAAAGATACTTGCTTAACTTGAAAATGATTATGCTATCAACAGAATCATTGCTTAGCCAGACTCCTGCTCAACAAAAGTTACTTATGCTACGCCAATTGTCTTGCGTAGAATTGCAGGATTATTAACAAGGACTTGCAGTTTACGAAACACCTAAAATTGGCTAAAAAGAAAGATTGAATGATGAAGCAGGAACACATGCTTGGTTAATAGGTGTCTGATATCTTTCATAGCAAGTATAATTGCACCTCCATGTATCATAATTCCTATTGAAGTAAAGCAACTTGTTTGCTTTGATAAACAAAAATTTTTAGTGCTACTTCTTCTACAGTAAAGTTGTATATAGACAGTCTACACTTGGTTCATTTAGTTATGGAGAAGTTAAGTGGATGATAGTCTAATTATCATATATATGGTAGCGATATTAAGTGACAATGACTTGCTGCAATTTTCTGTTTCTGGAAATTGATGATGCATGTTGATTCTATAGGATTTCCATTACATTATATTTTGCATGAGCATGTGTAAAAATATAGAAGGAATTATGTTCCATAAAAAATCTATTCTTTATGTGCTTGCTGCAGGACTGATACTAAGTGGAGGTCACAATGGGAAGGAAAATGACAGCATTGAAACTGGGATGATTATTCATTTGTAGCTTCAGACCTAACAATCTTTCTTAAGGGTCCATCTGTTCACCAAAGAAAAATGCTAACAAGAGTCTGAAGTAACCCATGAAAGCAAAAGGAGGAAAAAGGTACTTCTTTTTAGTATGATTAGCATGAGAAAGAATTTGAAATTCTCTGTATTAACCAAATTATTTTCATCGAAAATTCAATCAAAAATTTCAGATTATTTTGCATGCAATTAATCTGTTATTCAGCGATTACTACTATTAATCTATAATATCGGGTAACTTATGTGGAAGGCGTCAAGTATCATGATAATTCATGTCAGACCCTTCATTTTTTATGAGTAGATGATCAAATTTTGATTGCTATCACTTTTTGATATTCTGCATTTGTATATATGCCATTGCCATCCACTAGGCAGCACAATATGAAAGTGCTGACAAGGGAAGGCAGGAACTTTAGTGGATACATGTTGTTATGTGGTCCCGAAATGATTAGATGATACTATTGTTATAACTAAGACAAATTAGCAAAAAACTAAACAGGTTTGGCCCATGGCCCAATAGACAGATAATTTAATTGTAAGAAACTTTAAGCCGTATCAGAAATCTCTTTCATGGCCCTTTGAGAAAATAGACTAAAAATATGAAAACTATTAACTAAAAAACTATCATTGAGCCTGATCCACTATGGTTATCGGGCTCTCTTATTATTAAGATAACCTAATAGTAGAATTTGAAATTCTCTGCCTTTATCTCTGAGGACAGAGACAAAAACATGTACCAGTACTGTTTAATTGTACAAACCAAAGATCTTTCATGCATTTCCTAGATTAAAATCTACCAAAAAGGCACTAAATCTTGTCTGCTACTTTATGTTTTCAACGCACACCACTTGAGAAGAGATTATATTGTCCTTGGATAATCATACCTATATGTATGGTATAATTGATTGGTTGAATACGATGGAAAACGTGTCACAACTTACTTTCTTCTTATCAAGCATGAGAGTGATTGTCACCAATTACATAATCATCATCTTGGTAAAACAGTAATTCTTAGATTTCTCAATGTCAACCACACACATACTCAACCAAACACCAAATAACCCTGTACAAATTTACATTACCATAATATTTCTTAATCTTTATGCTGGTAAATTATATTGTCAATATTAACAAAAAGTTGTATTTGATTCATCCTCATATCAGCATGGGGTCTATAAAGTTGCAGATGCCTTAAGGTGCACATCGAAATGAACAAATTTAATGATAGCATGTGACCCTTCCATTTAGATTATCATTGTTATTTTGGTAATGCTAGCACTTTAGATGTATGATGACTAAAAGGAGCCAAGGGTAAATTTTATACTCTTAACTTGTGAAACACTTTAAAATATATTACTAAACTAAGGTACCTAAATCACCTATACTTTTGGAATAAATAATAGAAAAAGGCTACAAGCCATACATATCAACAGCATGACGTATGAATTACCACCAACTTGAGTATTGTTATCTTCTCTTCACAGTGGCATTGTCATAATTGGTCCAATATTTGCACATACTATACAACACTAATGCTACGGCCTGATCACCCCAGTATTTTTTGCATTAAGAAGTCCCCGATTTAGGTAATTTCGAGTTACAAGTATACCGTTCCTGATTATGTTGGGGATGTATTCCTTTTATGCTTCATCTTTAGTTTGCTTCTCTCTCCTGCCTCGCTGTATTCTTATATTGCCTTTGGAAGTCTAATAAAGGTTATTCATATGTTGTTTCATTAAGTAAAAAAGTTTTTTCTTCTTCTGTTGTTAGGAGGAGATAGAAATAGAATCCTCTAACGGGTATATGCTTATTAGAGTTGGTATGCGGTTCAACAATATACGCTTCCGTCTTTGGTTAATTTTTTGTGTTTTAGTCTCGGTAGATTGACCCAGATGTAGATACCAAACATACATAAGAAACTACACCTAAGTAAAATTGAACAACTAAAACACAAAAGAAATCTTGTTGCAAATGAGATTTGAATTTCTTGAATAAAAGTACAACTGTACAGGCACAAAGTACAATCCTTCTAAGGAAATGCCATAATAGGAGTTGCTTGGAATGGCATTAACCGGAAATACAAGGTGTGAATCTTCATTTCCACTTTTGGACTGCTTTGGCCTATGTTGTATACTTACTTCATCACTACTGCTTTTTTTTGGGCATAAATTAGATGCACGTGCTATTGCCCTAGTAAATTAAGTTAATTGGTAGGTAATATAGTTGCAAAACTTGCAAGTTGTAAAGGTTTGATAAATAGGTACTGTAGGAACAGAGTCCCATTGATGCACTGTTGAGGGAATCTATGTGAATAGGTGGGAAAAAGAGTCAGGCGCAGGCTAATAAAAGGAGGGTTTTGAGGAGGATAGATAAGGACTGATGGCTATTAAAATGATCCAGGGGCGCACTAACTCACAGGTCCAAACAATAAAAAGAAACAGCACACACAGCACAATTTTGAAATCAAAACAAAGCAACATGCCTATGGAAAACAGCCCCCACCACTACTTCCACACTCCACTTCATCATTACCATCAAGAAAGATGGTTGGTTCCCACAAGCAATTTTCCCACAAACCTCTACCAAGTTTTAATAAAAAATCTTCCTTGGGTTTTCTCTCTTGCCAATAAAAGATTCAATCTTTTGAAGAGTACCCCTAAATCTTTTCCTCTTTTTTTTAATGGGTTATTTTTCATGTTTATGTCACTAATAATCTTGTTCCTCGTGGTTGTGTAAAAGAGAGTTATTTTGGGGTATCTCTGTTTTTTTGGTGTATGATGGGTAGCTGCTGGTGTAAGTGGAAACCCTCCATATACAGAGTCTCATCCAACACAAAATCAGGTGGGTTTCTGATAAACTTGTTAGTTTTAATCTTCTTCTGTGGATAGGATTCATATTCTACAACTGGGTTTTCTGTAAACCTCAGGTCGGTTTCCTCTTCTTTATTACCGTCTGAATAACTTGCGAAAAGCTTTTGTTTCACAACCAATTCCATGTGGTTTAAGTTGATCCCATGTCCAAAAGTTGACCACTCACAAAGAATGATTAACTTCTAGTAAACAATCGGATGGGTTAACTGCCAAAGTTGTTATTTCTCTTAATCTATGTAAATATGGATGAATTCAATTACTGGGTTTTGGTTAGCATGCAATTTAAGAGATGGATATTTGGTGTTGCTTTGTGACAACCGACACTAAAACCTAAGGATTATGATATTCTGCTTTTCCCTCTTCTTTTGGTTTTGTTGCTTTGAGATTCATGTTTCGAGGTATGTTCCTGATTTGTTGCTTTTCTATTAAGAAAGATAAAAGGTGGCGTTTCTGAAGAAATACTATATATTTTTTCGTTTATTACTTTTTACCTTTTAACTCTTTTGTTGGTTCCTTTGCTAGTATGTTTTACCCATTGAATTTGAACAGAAATAAGACAATATCACCCCCACCAACTTTTTCTCTTGGTCTGGTGGTCTCGCTTTCAGCCTTTTCCAATTACCCTTTATGTTGCAACTTAAATAGAAGGCAATTTCTCCTTGTATGACTTTTATTATTGCCGACGGCACATCAATATTACTACTGATATGCTTACCAACTCAGTTATTTTACACTTTGTAGCAATTACATATCAACTTATGGTAGGGGCGGACCCAGAGATTTTGTCAAATTGTGGCACCATTTGACTATAAGAAACAAATATGGATATATATTTCACAAAAGCCTGATGGTTGGCTCTTTGATTTTCAAATATAAGGTCTCATGTTCAAGCCATGTTATTGCAATTTTTTTACAAACATAATTAATCTGGTATTAAAAGATAAGAAAACTAGGAAAATGACTCTAACAGGATTTGAACATGTAACCTCACATTTGAAAAACAAGGAACCAACCAACCCTTACCAAGGGAAACTCGTGTCTTATTGTTGTTTTAAAATATATATATGGTGGCACACAACAACTTGATACGGTGGCACTTTTCACGGCCTATAATTTTTTACACTACGACGGAGGAACGAAACAGTGGCACATGCCACCGTGTGCGCTAGACTAGGTCCGCCCAAGGCTGATGGCTGTTGGAGTTTTGGAGGGGTATCAAGCCAATGTTTCTTATTAAATTGTTCTATTCTTATTGTATATATAACCTTAGAGGCATATGGAGTCGACATTTATCTCAACACTTGCTTAATTGTCCTCGCATGAATTCATGGTCGTTTTCAGAGTTGCCCAAGGTTGAAGATTCAGTGGCCAAAAGAAAGGAGGAAGAAAGTAGACTGCCATCAAATCCTGAAGAAGTAGAAGATCTGCGTCGTAGTTCTGCTACTAATCCGTTAATCGTGTTCACATTTGACGAACTAAGAAAGATCACTGATAACTTTAGACAAGATCACATGCTAGGTGGAGGGGGTTTTGGTAGTGTTTACAAAGGCTTCCTTGATGATTTAAAAGACACGATTTCGCCTGTACCAGTAGCCGTTAAGGTTCACGATGGGGATAACAGTTATCAAGGCCATAGAGAATGGCTGGTGAGTATAACTCCCCTCTCTATTTATATTTATGTGTGTGTGTATAGAGGGAGGTTCAAGGGAAAACCTCAAAAAATGGAAAACTGAGGAACACCCTAATGGCCTTTCATCTGGATGGTATGCATTCGTGCATACAAATTACTTGTATGCACAAGTGTATACCGTCCAGATGAAGAGCTACCAGGTTGTTCCTCGGTTTCCCATTTTTTTGAGGTTTTCCCGTGAACTTGACCCTGACCCTACACACACACACGTACATGTATGCATACTTTTAGTATAATGGTTTTAGTCAATTTCCAATTAATCATAGCTCCTGTGTGCTTTGTAGGCTGAAGTTATATTTTTGGGTCAGCTCTCTCATCCAAATTTAGTGAAACTGATTGGTTACTGCTGCGAAGACGAGCATAGAGTTCTCATATATGAGTATATGGCTCGTGGAAGCGTGGAGAATAATTTATTTTCGAGTAAGAGATTCTGTGATCTTGCTTGCAAATGTAGTCACTGCATAAGCTATTGCTTCCGAGGTATAGGCACCTCTTAGGTTCAGCACAAAAACTTCGAATTCTTTAAATATCCAAGAGAAAATTTTAATGACTACATCGAAATACTCTATATATAGCAAATAGTATAAATGGAAAACTTATGTAGTTGCATAAGTCTGATGCTCAACTCAAGTGTTTTTTCTGCTTCCTTCTTAGGTTGTAATGGGATCTTAACTATGCTTTCTAATTTGATTTTCTAAATGCCATTGCTTAAGAGTAGGTACTTTAGATCTAACCATGTTCCTAAGGCCTTCAACACTTAGGTTTGCTTAGTATAAGTTGATTATACTTCCTCTGTCCAAATAAAACAAGTCCATTTTTAACTTCTATTTGTCAAACCAATTAATATTTGAACTATCATGTAAGTCCTTGGTGTCACCTTCTACCTGATACTCTTATCCAGAAAAGAGCGATAACCACATTTAGCATGCAAGTCTTGCTTCTTTTACAACTCAAGAAATACTCATTGAGAGAAGAAGGTTGATTTTCTTGCCTTTATCTGAAAACAGAAGTAAAGAAAATATCAGTTTTTGGAGTATGCATGCTTCTTGATCTTCAGAAGTTGAATCGGCTAGTTTTCTTTCTATGGTTTTAAGTTTTCCATATGCTTTAGCATCTTTAAAGCTTATTTTGTTGCAGGGGTGTTACTTCCTCTTCCATGGTCAACTAGAATGAAGATTGCTTTTGGTGCTGCAAAAGGACTTGCCTTCCTTCACGATGCACAAAAACCTGTCATATATCGTGATTTCAAAACTTCAAATATTTTACTAGACCCGGTTAGTCCACAAACTCATAACATTACACCATCTTGCTACTTTTTGTCGATAACCATAACAATTTGAAGTCTATTGGTGAATATTGGGCCCTTAATTAGTCAATGTAACATGTTTATTTTGTGGATTCCACTTTTATGTTTTGGGTCCCATTTACTCGATATGATTAGTGAAGACTACCAGACCAAACCCAATATATTCCACCTGGAGGTAGGGTCCGGAGAGGGTAAGATGTACGCAAACCTGACCTCTACCCCAAAGAGTAGAGTGGCTGGTTAGTGAAGATCGAGTCCACAAATTAATAAATGTAGAGCGAAGGAAAAATAGCGTAAACGATTGACATCTTAGTTTTTTTGCACCAAAGGGTAATTTTTATGTCAATTTAGTTGCCTCGACTTCCTATTGCGTTTTCAGGACTACAATGCGAAACTTTCCGACTTTGGCCTAGCTAAAGATGGACCCGTTGGTGATAAATCCCATGTTTCTACTCGCATAATGGGAACGTATGGGTATGCAGCACCAGAATATATCATGACAGGTTTGTAATACCTACTCCTCCTTCGGCTCGAGCCCGTTCCTTCTCTTGCTAACAAAAATCCCTCTTGTTTTAGGCCATTTGACTCCAAGAAGCGATGTTTATAGCTACGGTATCGTTCTTCTTGAACTCCTAACCGGAAGAAAGTCATTGGACAAATCTCGACCGCCCCGAGAACAGAACCTTGCTGATTGGGCTCTCCCATTGCTTAAAGAAAAGAAGAAGTTGCTGGACATTGCTGACCCTCGGCTAGGAGATTATCCGGTTAAAGGGTTCCACAAGGCGGCTATGCTGGCTTACCATTGCTTGAACCGTAACCCGAAAGCCAGACCACTTATGCGCGATATAGTCGACTCGTTAGAGCCGCTGCAGATTGCTCCCGAGGTTTTGTCGGAGAGAACAACTACCTTGACTCTCGTTGCTGATAAATGAACATGTAGCAAACATGAATATTGTTTTTCAAACTACCTTTTTTTTTCTTATATTCTTTTTTTAAGCTTAGCATCCAACAACCTTCATGGGCAGTTTTTGCACCATAGTGTCATAGGGTATATGGAAAAAAATGAAGATATGTTTGAAATAGATGTGATGTTACTAGTCCTAAAAAGTTCATTAATGTAATGCTTTTTATTTTTATTTTTATGTAATGTAGGGTGGTGTGCACCGGAATAGCTTAAAATCTTTAGAATTTGGTATATAGTAGTAAGAAAAAATTGTAAATGAAAGAGACATAACTTTTTTAATATCTAATTGGATTCTAAAAAGGATTTCGGATTATATTAATGATTAAAACATGTAATAATTAATTATATTGGCAAAGAATATAAAAAAGTTAATTGGTTCTTCACTTTATAGTATTGATCATTGTTTATTAGGTTTTTTAGGCTATGCACACCCATGTTTCCCAACCCTCCCAACCCTCTCACTTTTTAATGCCACA
>LUCG01067357.1:0-14013 GCA_001633085.1 Carthamus tinctorius | reverse complement strand
GGTCGGCAAGAGGGACACGATAAACTTATCGTTGACTACTTTTCTGATAACCCGGTATACAACTACGACGACTTCAAACGGCGATTTCGTATGACCCGACGATTATTCGTTAGGATAGTTGCTGATCTTGAGAGGGAGTTTGATTATTTCAAGCAAGCATGAGATGCAAGAGGCGTTAAGGGGTTTTCTCCGCTACAAAAGTGTAGGTCCGCTATCCGACAATTGGCATACGGGTCTGCTGTAGATTCTACCGACGAGTACTTGAGGATGGGTGAAACGACAGCAAGGGAATGCCTAACGAATTTTTGCCAAGGTATTATTCCCCTCTATAGGCGAAAATATTTACGAAAGCCTACTGCTACCGATATTCAGGCTATATACGCGTTGCATGAAGAAAAACACGACTTACGCGGCATGCTTGGTAGCATAGATTGTATGCATTGGGACTGGAAGAATTGTCCCGTTGCATGGAGGGGTCAATACCATAGAGGTGATCATTCTGGACCGTCAGTAATTCTAGAGGCGGTCGCACCACATGATCAATGGATCTGACACGCATTCTTCGGGGTTCCGGGTGCCACGAACGACATAATCGTTGTAAATCAATCACCGATTTTCAACGATCTATTAGAAGATAAAGCCCCCGATAGTTCGTTTGTTGTGAATGGCACACTCTACAAACACAAATACTATCTCGCCGACAGGATTTATCCGGAGTGGGCGACTTTCGTCACATCATTTAAGTACCCAACGGACGAGAGACGGGTCGAGTTTAAGAAACGTAAAGAATCGGCTAGGAAAGACATTGAACGGACATTCGCCGCACTTCAAGAAAAATGGCACGTTGTTAATAGACCGGCGCGGGTATGGACACATAAGAAATTACGGGATATTATGTACACTTGTGTAATTTTACACAACATGATTCGTGAAGACGAAGGCTTTTCACATTATAGTTTTGATGAAACAGAGGTTTTAGCAGAAGATATTGAAACAAATATCTCCGAAGAAAACCGAGCAATAAACGTCAACCTAGTAAAAAACACAGAGACGCACGCCATCCTTCGCGCCGATTTATCTCAACACGTGTGGAACTCTATTGTGAACGTTCAAAATTAATTTTTTTTATCATTTTAATGTATTTTTTAATTTAATGTAATTTTTAATTATCAATATTTTTTAATATTATTTAATATTATTATTAGTTTAATTTAAAATTAATTGTTTTAATTATGTATTTTAGTATTTAAACAAATAAAAATAAAATGTTTTTTGACAAGAGTCAAAACCATTGTGGATGATTTGGTAAGAATTGGTAAGATGTTGGTAAGATAGTGGAAAACTGATGTGGCAGCTGGTACCACTGTCAAGCGGCAAGACCACTGTGGATTGTCTTAGAATACAATTCGTTAATTTTATTGGTTAAGTTAATGTGACTGGTTCATAAAATTATTTAATATGATGAAATTATATTATATAATTCTTTTTTCTGATGATTTTTTTTTATATTTTGGTGTTTTTTATATAAAAATAAAATTTTATGTATTTTTTTCATTCTGATGAAATTGTTTTATTTTTCTTATTCTGATGAAATATTTTCATTTTATATAAAAAAACACATATACGAATCAATTTTATCAAAAAAGAATTATATGAAATATTTTCATCAAATTAAACGATTTCATAAAAAATTGTGGCAATTGACTAATTAGGGGCTGATGTCTTACAGCTATAATTTGTCGGGATTAATATGGACATATAGCCTAGCACACCTTTCCAAGAAGAAAATAAAGGGGTCAAAAATTCACCAAAGAGTAAGCCTGTTGGGCAGTTGCTGAATGGTTTGGTGCTGAATGATTAAGTGGTCAGAATGATTAAGAGGTTCTTATAATATAGTGTAAAATAAAATATGGTGGTTTGGTAATTGTTGAGAATGAAATCAGGCTCTTAATGGTTAAGGAAGACCTAAAATACAAAATCATTAAGAGGGTTTTGGAACCATTAAGAGGCAGTCTAAGTTTTTGCCAAACAAGATTTAACTCTTAACAATTAAGAAACTGCCTCTTAATGGAACTGTTAAGAGGTAAACAAATAGCCCCTAATAGGCAACTTTTCTAGTGAATTTAAGATGTGTATAAAATCCACACAACAAGGCCGGATCCTCCTTAATTTATCTTAGCCTCTTCAACAATTGAACAAGATGTTTAGAAATTATTAACTAAAAGGATCATATCACTCCTCCTAAAACAAATGATATGCCTTTATGGTTCATACATATAGCTCATAATACAAGATTCCAATATCCTTTTTATTTGGAAGAAATTATCGCTGTGAAGACTATATATAGGACAACAATTCCAAAACAGGCATGGAATCAAATGACAGTAAGAAAAGGGTGAATCCATGATGTATGTACCAAAATGACATTAGAAAATTTACAAACTGCATAATGGGCAATCTTATGGTTTTGTTAGAATGCCATTATTACTAATTATTCCCAATCCCAAATAATTTACACCTTCCAGAAGAGAAGAGAAGAAAAGAGAAGAGACAACCAAATGAATCAAGATTACTAAATACATATTACATCAACAAATCTTCTTTTTTTTACCTACATTTTCTTCCTAATCAATTAAACTCTTTACATCAAGCTTTTCTGCTGCTTCCCATGTTGCTTAGATTGATGCTGCGACCAGTACGCATGTGCAGCCAGCACTCGGTCCAGAAGATCCTGCGGCACCGGCTCTCCCCTTCTTTGCTGAGGAGCGATGCTCGCTGTGTGAACCAACGTTTTCCATTTATCCTGTTCATAAAGCAAACCCATTAGCTTTTCTATGCATTTTATTAACTAATTTTAACTTTTCAAGAGAGTTACTGTGAGAATATGTCGAACCCCCATATTACTCTCTAAAAGAGCCCTTGAGAAAAGGTTCCAACATATACTTAAAGAAATGTTCCAAGTCTGGCCAATGTGGGACTCTAACAAGCTCCCTCTAACAAAGGTTAGACGGGTGATTGTCCCGAAGTGTTGAGAGGAGCCTAGATGAGTACAGATTCATCAGACTGATGAGTCCTAGGGTTGTAGACTCATCTTTGATACCATGTGAGAATATGTAGAACCTCCATATTACCATCCAAAAGAGCCCTGGAAATAGGGAGGTTCCAACAAATATTGAGGAGAAATGGTTTAAGGGGTTGTTTGTTTACCTTTTATAGTTCCATTAACAGACAACCTCTGAATCACTAAGAGGTGAATCTTGTTTGGCAAAAGAAAAGTTTACCTCTTAATGGTTCTAAAATCCTCTAAATGGTTTTGTATCTTGGGCCTCCCTTAACAATTCAGCGCTCTAATTTCACTATGAATAATTACCAAACAACCATACTTCACTTTCCACTATATAATAAGAGCCTCTTAATCATCCTGCCCCAAACCACTCAGCAACTGCCAAACAACCCCTAAGTCTAGCCAGTGTGTGTTACACATATTTTAAGTAATCTACGTGTACATTGGAGGTGAAAACAGAGTGTGAATTTCTCACCTTCAAGTCGACATAAGTACGATGGTCTGCATCATCAAAAGCACGCATTTTAACATCACGCCATCTGCAGAATTCACAAACAGATGTTAGGACTAATGCTTCCTGAATAAAAAACATAATCTGTCTCCAAAGTAAGTGTTCACACCTTCCAGCTCCAAGGGTTTCAACCGCTTCCACAAGTGCTTCTACTTCTGATACAGAGAACGGTCTCCTAGTTCGGCGTTGTGAAAGTTCATATCTCTTGGTTGGTTTTTCTCTCAATGGGACCATTGAGAGTACCTCCGGGTCCGCTGCTGGAACAAGCACAAGAGCTTTGGAATCTGCCGCTCGTTCCTCTGTAGATACTTCACCTGGGAAGGTTACACTTTCTTGATTCTTCTCGTCCAAACTAGTCATTGGAGGAGGATCCGGGGAAGAATTTGAGAATCCCACGTCGATAATAGGGCTAGAATGGGACCTGGTAATGACGAGATTTGATACTAATGAAGTCAAACCACAGGATTTCACAATCTGGAACTGGTTCCAGGCAAGATCTCAGGATCACATTTCTGTTTTTGTCTAAATTTTGGAGTAAATGGGTTTGTAAATGCGGTATGCCATCCCAGGAATTGTGACGTATGCAAAAAGAAGCATAAATGTCTTTATAGCTATCAAGAGAAATTCCATATACCTGGATAGAAGTTGATGAGTGCCTGGTAGCAACAATGGAGTTTCTTTCTGAACCAGAGATGGAGGAGCTTCAGGTACACTAGGCTCCAATGTAAATCCTAAAGTTTCAAGGTTGCAATTCTGGGAAATCCCAGTTTGTTGGAGTGTTCTGTTGTCATCTCTAACCTTCTTGCCTTCAAGAAGTACCCCTACATGTAATTTACTTTGAAGAATAGCTTTGACAGCCTCCATGACAGTCCTCTGGAAAATAACACACAATGAGGACTAAAACAGTTTTTCCAGCCAAGAATCGATCGAATATTTTACAGACCCATTTCATAGATTTCAATTTGAAGTACATTATGACACAATAATCAAGTTTCAATTGACATACCTTCAGTGAACCTACAGTTGCTGTCTCGGGCACCTCAACATACAGTTCTGGCACTTTAAAGGACTTGATGCTAAATTTCACTGAATGAAGAAAAATCATGCATAAGAGACTTGTCAAACAAGAAGTTAATTTAATATGAGAGAGGGAACATACCATGACTATCCTTAGATGAAAAAGGACCCTTTCGGCTGATGAATGAAGATGTCACTCCTGCTGCTGTATGATCATAATACAACTAATTAGCTACCAAGGTGACGGAGGACTTATTAAAGAAACTTGGCTAATATTAACTACCTCTATTCAATGCAGAAGAAGGCCGCCTCTTATCTCCACCGACACTCTTCTCAGGGGAATTAGATATGCTTTCAGTACTTGCCTCCTGAATGTATGTAGATTTTGAGCTGTGATGAAACAGCTTCCTTTTCTTAGATGCACCCTCAGCTTGACACCGTTCTCTCATGTATATATTTTTCCTTTTATGGTAAAAGGACCTAACTCCACAACCTAAAACAACCAATTGCATGATCTAATAAGAGTAAGATTACATATAGAAGAATATATTTAACTCAAAATCTTTACTTAACTAGAATTCTCCACATACCGGTAGCGTTTGAGAGTTCATAATCTTTCAGTTTTGGAGCTACTTTTCGGTATCTAGAAGTCAGCATCTTCCTTATTCTTCTGTATCCAGCACGTGATCGCGACCCAAACGCCCTACGACTGGTGCTATGGTGATTGTACCTAAAATATTTTTCGTCATCATCTCTAATATCTATCTTCACATTGCCCCTATGCCTCGGGAAACAAGCACTGGGAGCAGGATCCCTGTAAAAGGATAGCTGTACACTACTAGTTGGTTTTTTTCGCACACAAGTATTCACATGTGATTCCACCTGGTTCTTCACACTGTAGGTCTTAACTGCAGTGGGGACTCCACTTTGTTTGTCTACGGGCTCTGTCTTTATTTCAGCTCTATTATCACCCAATCTAACATCACATAAACTCCCATGATTAAGAGTACCTCCCTCCAGCTTACCAAGAATGTCACTGACCCCATTCTTTTCTTCAGACGCTTCCCTCCTCACATCAGTACCATCTTTCGTTACGAAATCCGAAGTTGTAACGACAGAAGCACGTTCCAAACCAGAATCATTTTCGGAATGTGGCAATTCCTTCAAATCAGGTTCTCGCTTTAGCTCTGGATTAGCAGGTGGAGCAACAAGCTCACTCTCTGCACAGCTTCCCTGATCATGGAGCTCTGATCTTACAGGTGTGACGTTGACTTCAAGTGTTTCATGCTTGACGCCTTCTTTAGGAATGCTAATCTGTTCTCTTCCTTCTGAACCAGTGCTAGAAGTAGAGCTTTCACTCTCCTGCAATAACTTGTCAGCTACCTCAGCCAACAACTCAAATGCGCAAATTGCATCACGTTCTGATGATCTGCTATGCAAACTCCTCCTCTTAAAGAAACAAATAAACACGCGTCAGTAGAAATTTACATTTCCGGTTAGAAACGTCGATGAAGCAAAGTTAACTTTACACTCACCCTCAGGGATCTAGGAGCTTTAGGTACAACTGGAGCTAGAAAATCATGAAATCCTCCATAATTTCTCTTCTTCAACACCATATCTTAGGCATGCATGCCAATAAAAGATCATCAACCGAATAAAGCACTGGTTGGGCCTGCTTTATTTATTAAGATAAAAGAAAGATCAGACTCCTTATTATCTTTCATGATCTAAACTAGAAACCAAATCAACCCTTGACTAAACAAGGTGCAAAGAGCCAAATGATCATAAAGTGCCGGAAAATGTAAATAACCATCTCCAAAGTTGTTCACAATCTTGACATTCAATGTTGAGTGGATAAGGAAACAACATTATTGCACTTGAAACATATCATGCAACAATTTGCACCCACCTATATGTGGGGGCTATATGAAGCCACTTCTATTCAAAGATATAACAAACCAACAAAAACTCATTTTACGGATAATTCCGTCCCCTTTACGACGTAAAAGAAGGCCATCTGGCATTGCCAACAAAAACCTTTGATCTATTTTAACTCATTAACCAACAAAATTTCCCTGATTAGCCTACCTCTTTATTATAATACTAATACATACATCTTCAAAAGAACAATTAATCCTCCAAGCCGCGATCCGGAATTGAAGAACTAAATTAAAACCAGCAGATAATCTACAAAACTTGTTATCTCAATCCCAGAAGCAAGATCTCATGATCTGGGACATAAGATCAATAATGACAAAATATAAAAAATACATATTCTATAAAAATTGGCCTTGGTCACTACATATATGAAATCAATCTCCAGTTGGTCAAACACCGTCAACAAAAAAATGCAAAACAAGAAAAACATGCAACATCAAATTAATATCTAGATAAAAAACAGTCCACAGATGATTCAGCAATTAAAAGTTCATAAATGTACGGAATTAAACAAAATTCGATTTCATCATGGAACTTTTTTTTTTTTTTTTGCTTTAATTAGATCGTAAAAGATTGTTAATAAGCAAATCTACATCACAAAAAGACACAAATTTAAGGCGATCAGACAAATAAGTGCAAATTGTACGAATCCGATCCGATCTCCATGAATTCACCAAACAAGAAAAGGCGGTTTAGCTTAAACCCCACGGAGATCGGACCAAATCTCGGCCAGAAACACAAAATTACACCAACAAAAGCAGCGATTTTGAAGCGAAAACCAAGGGAAACGAAATCTTCAAAGAGATTAAGGGAGAAATAACACAGATCAAAGGTCAAATTACCTGTCCGAAAGAGAAATCGATTGATTCGTATGTGACACGTAACCGTAGAGTTCGGATTTCGATGATTACCAAGAATTTTTGAAATCGAGATCAATTATTTGGGGAAAAAGTAATCAAACTTAAATTTTCAAGAACAGGAGAATTGGAATTGGAATGAGATTGAGGGAGTACTGGTATTAAACCCCTCTTATATATTTAGGGGATGTGGTTTTGCAGTCATTCACCATAGATTCCAATGATGGATATATGTTAGTTAAGAGGGTAAAAGAGTAACTTTACATGGGCAGGCATACATATACATTCATTATTTATTTAAATGAGAAAATACCCTCTCACACACTCATCGGCTTCACCCAACCTCAAACGTGTTGCTGAAACCGTGGAGTGCTTCAACCCGCCCAAGCCGCCGGCAGAGTATCAGTAACCGCCCAGGCTGGCGGTTTTGAAGCCGCTGAACCCCCATGCCGTTACGCACAGCCTAAAACATGAAGTATCCTCCTTATTAAAAACTAGTATGGAAAATACAACTCATAAATCATTTTATTAAGATGTGCAATACAAAAAATTAAAATTCATTAATGATTATATCTACAATTGATTACTTATTTAGATGATGTATTTAGCAATTATCAGTATATAATTGGATAATACATGTTTGTGGTTTGATAACAAAAAAATAAATGACTAACGATGTTGATCTTCTGTTTTGCATCTGGCATAAAGTGTTTCATGTAGCATTGGAGCATTAACTCTCCCATTTAACATACTTTAGTCCTTGAAGGAGCAACCATGGGTCATGGCAGATTTAGTTGCGATTAAGATATGTCTTTGAATGTTTATGTTATTATTCAGTCGTTTTCTTAAAACGAATCCTTCTTTTATAGTTTGCAGTATTTTGTAAAGATATATTATAGTTATAGTCAAGGGTAGTTTTGGTACTTTGTACTTAAGTTTTGTTCCAATGGTTATCCAAATAGCTTGTATATATCTCCAAAAGTTCTTTTTAATTCAACAATTACATTTCCATCACAGAATCTCTCTCTCTCCCTACCTTGTATAGATTTCTACAAATTCAATAGTACCAAAAACCATTTCTTCTTGAATTGACACTTGAATGAATTGTTTGTATAAACTTTTTGTGTTGTAGGGCCAACGATGTTAAATACCATAGTTACGGAGAAGTTTACTTAACATATGCTCATCTCTTCTTCACATTACTATTCCTAAAATAAGTTAAGCCAAAAGTATACAAAAACAATTTGTTATGTTTAGGAATATAATGTGTAATTAAAGATTATGGTTAGTTAACAACTAAAACCCTTAAGACTGACACGAGAAGCACAATCGACAAAACTAAACCTAAGTTACATAAAACCGTGTTACAAATCAACCAACTAAAAATTGGACAAACTTTAAGCACATCTTCCTCGTCATGGCGAAAACAAAGTGGTAGTAAATCTGGTATGCTTACACAAGAATCATAAATTGTATATAAATATAATAGGAAATAGACATAAACGATAAACAAGCATTTAAGAAATTGAACACATATTTTTGTTACTTTGCACATTTAGTTCATTCATGGATTCAAGTGGGACTTATGTTATAGATGGATCAAAGAGTTAGGTCTCATTTTTTCTTATTTATGTGTATTTTGTAGCATTTTAAGAAAGCATGAAATGAAGTCAGATGGTTGAATTCTAAGCACCTAATTGTTTGAGAAATTAGAGATTAATTTAAGACTAAATTGTTCCCTCAAGTATAAAAAATATGTTAAAGAGTTATTAGCCAAAAGCACAACGTATGTATATATAATGTATATATTTGATAGAAGATTCAGAAATCACTAGACAAATGTATAAAATTAACAAATAAATAATAGGAACATTAATCAAATCCTTAAATCTTACTTGAACTTGCAGTTCTTTGTAAAACGAAAATAGATTGAGGCTTGCACAATTGAAGTGTCCTAAGCATGGCCGGCCCTAAGGTAGGGCGGCGAGGGCGGCCGTCCCGGGCAGCAACTGAACCCAGTACATCAAGGCCAAGGCATACAATATAGTAGTAATATACTACTATTAATGTGTGTGTCATATCAATATACTTGATTAAATGTCCAAATTAAGCTCCACTATTCTATAAGATAATATTATTTAAATATTTTGATGTTATGCAATTCTATGAAAAACAACCACCTTTGTAATCCCCTGTTTTCTCTTCTCTACCAATCAGCTAAAATTTAAAAAGTAAAACTAACATTAAAGTACAATATAAACATATTATAAGTTATATTGTTTCATTTTATAGTTTACCAAGACGATGGTTAAGGTGATTTGTTTTATTTATAAATATATAACAGTCTTTTATATTAATATACTTTATATTTTATTTTTATTTAAACTTATAGTTCAAATTAAATTATTAAAGTTATATTTTCGGACAATCATAAGAGAGTAGGCTAAACTGTTTTTTTATTTTTGAACGAAAGTCAATTTACGCACACGTTCAGACACGAAGTCGACAAGGTATCTGCGATCCATACGAGCATCCAACTAATCCTCGGCAACTATGGACCGACTCAAAAACTGACCCATGGTCAGGTCACCACATGCTCACCCCATGAATCGAACCCGGATTGACAGGGATGTCATCCACCGTCCCTCCCAAGAATGTTACCAACTACTAGTCTACTAATGCTTTGATCTAAACCGATTATTGTTCTTAGTAATAAAAATAAGTTTTTGGCAAAGACATACACACATATTCAATATATTAATTAATGTTTTTGCTTTAAAAGTTGCACGAAGAGATTGTTTTAGATTATGTGCGTTTATGTTCTGTCGTTTAGGGTTTTCACTTAAATCCGACGTATTATTTTGTTTTATTTAATAAAAAACCTTCATGAAATTGGAATGTTTGCCACTGTTTTGTTTTGTTTTTTTTTTTTATAATTGTAAGGGCATTTTTTTAGCTTCTCCCTCCTGGGCATGAAAAACCTCAGGACCGGCCCTGGTCCTAAGACAAAAATTCACCAATGGTCTTTATTATGTGATTTATCTAAAAGCACGAAAAAATTTCACCAAGGGTCCTAAGACAAAAATTCACCATGAAGTCCTTAAATGATTTATGTAAAAGCCTGACAAAAATTTCTTTATTGGTGTTGGCTCAGTCAGATCTCATTCAGCATCCCTCTCAGATCTCAGTCTGATCTAGGAATTAGTAAACAGCTTGACTGTTGAACGAGTCAGCATTGCTGAGCGGTTAGCACCAAGTAAACAACCCCTAAGAGGCCGTTTACTAAACCCTTACCTAGGTAAGTGTTTACCAATGTCATTTATCTTATTGATTGAATATAATGAGGACCGAGAAACTTACCCGGTAAGAGACAAAGCAATAAGCCAATGACGGAGACTCTTACCATGGTAAGTGTGGAAAATGACTCTTATTCAGTAAGCGCTTATCGGGTTTAAAATGTTTACCAACAATCCATTTTGTAAGGCCAAATATATTACACAATAAGGTAGTTGAATATGAATATCTTGTTGGTAAATGCTTACCAGATAAAATTTTGGTAAATGGACTCCTAAGAATCTTACCAAGACGAGTGGATGGTAACTCCTACTTGATAAAATCCTACCCTAGGAATACTTGATAGGGTTAATGACTTATATGGGTAACGAACTCTCCATTTTGAACAAATATTACCATTTAACTATTTTTTGTGCTTAATATACCATTGAACTCTTTGTAAGTATTCACATAATAGCATTATGACCGGTTATAACCCGTTTTCCCGATTTGGTGTATTACGTGGCAATTACTTAACACACGTGGCAATGACATGACATGTTAAATGACTTATAAGGGTAACGAACTATTCTGTTTGATCACATTTTACCATTGAACTTTTTTTTGTACTCAATATACCATTTTTTTCTAATTGTTCAAATGTTACCATTGAACTTTAATCTTCCCTTAAAAACCATTGTTTGTCTTCTCTTCTGATTTTGAAACCCTTGGTCTTCGGAATCGATATAATTTGATTGATTATCGATATAAACTACCACAGGAGAATGTTTAACAAATGAGGTTGTTTAATTCTTGTCTTTTGTCAAAGTTTGACTTTTCGTGGTGAATGGTATGTTTGTCTTAGCTTAGATGATAAAAAGATGTTTTTTTTTGTTCTGAATGATGCATTGTTGGCATGATTAAAACAAAAATGAAGCCTATTGGTAATCTGATTATAATGCACAATGTTTTTTATATATTGGTGCGTCAAACAACAATCATGTTGGAATAGGTTAAAGAAGCAATCGGAATTTTCGTTACTACCATTTAAATTGTATTTCTACTCGGTTGCCTAAAGTATGCATTGAGTATCATAACTCTGTTCAGAATCTAATAAAAGAAACAAATCCAAGCATCCGACATAAATGACACATTCCTATCCTTTGGATTCCAATTACAAAGATAAAGATGGTAACATTTGAACAATTAAAAAAAGTTCAATGGTATATTGAGTACAAAAAAAGTTCAATGGTAAAATGTGATCAAACAGAATAGTTCGTTACCATTATAAGTCATTTAACATGTCATGTCATTGCCACATGTGTTAAGTAATTGCCACGTAATACACCAAATCGGGAAAACGGGTTATAACCGGTCATAATGGTATTATGTGAACACTTGCAAAAAGTTCAATGGTATATTAAGCACTAAAAATAGTTAAATGGTAACATTTGTTCAAAATGAGTTCGTTACCCATACAAGTCATTAACCCTGTAACAACTCATTTCTAAAAACTCGTTTTTAACAGGAAAGTAACCAACAAACGCGGAAGCTTCATTAACCTTAAAACATTTTAATCCAAACTTCATTTACAACCATTTAAAAGAAGTATTACAAAGTTCAAAAGGAATATCTAATTTACCAAAAACCAATAATTTATCAAAACATGCGTAAGTACTTAACAAGGATCATTTCCTCAAAAACACTAGTTCATTTAAGTTCCCAACTAAACATGCGACTGTTGAGCTGCTTGACCTTCCGGAACCTCATGCGGGTCCTTTGCCTTTGTTACTAGATGATGTACCTGCCACTAAAAAAATAAACAACAACAGGTTAAGCTTACGCTTAGTGAGCACACACCTAAACCACATACCATCATATATACATACTCGTAAATACATAGCAACCACATAGCATGCAACATAACCCCTTCCTTATGGCTCAATACCATTAAGGAAGATCAAATGACACTGGTACCGGACTTCTTAATCCATAATTACTTCCCTAGAGGTATTACTACCATCATAGGTACTATCGTAACCCTTTTACATGCCAAATTGGTAGGTGTTTTCCACAACCCCTTTTTTTTATTTAATTTTTGGTAGAGGTTAGAGAATTTAAAACAATTAAATAGATCTCGGTCCAAGTATAAACCTTAATCTACTATCGTTTTTCTAACAAGTAATAACGGTACAAGTATCGAATATCGATCTTGCAGGGAAGCGGCGAAAACAATCTTTCGAAATTCGGTTTTTATGAAAGTTAACTTCAATTGGGGTTTGGATGAAAAAGTCTTTTGATTGGTTGGTTTGGTGATAAAATTGTAAATACAAGCAAAGGGTGCAAAGCTTCATTAGGATAAAAATAGGTAGTTCAATAAAAGGTGGTTGATATTTTAGGGTTAATATCTAAGTAACTTCTGAAAAGCTAACACATTTTCATACGTTTAACTAGTTGTCAATTAGTTATTCGTAATCTTTAATGAGATATTAAACCTGAAATATTATAGTAGTTTCGTATACGTCAGAAATAATACCTAATGTAGCTTCTTAAAAGCTAACACATTTTTATATGCCTAATTATTCACCAATTAAATTAGATGTAATCTTTAATGAAATATCAAAAACTTGAAATAGCTGCAACGAAACCTATCACGTTTCGTATATCTCAAAATTAATATTTAAGTGACTTCTGAAAAATCAACACATTTTCATATATCCAATTAATTGTTAAATAATTAGACGTAATCTTGAATGAAGTATTAAATCTGAAATCTACGGGACTTGAACTATATTAGAGATACTTTTTATCGTCTTACCGTATTTTAAATCCCAACCATACCTTGCACCCCAAGCTAGGTTGTTAGCCTATCATCGTTTGGTTTGTTTTCACAAAGATTTTAAAAAATAAATAACGGATATGGAAAATGTAAACTGATGCAAATCTTTATAATTATCAAACTAACTTGTTGCTCAAGAAACAGAGTTTTAATAAAAAGTAAAAGACTATTATTAAATTGCGATAATTAAAAGTGCATAAAGTAAATAACGAGATAATAAATTGCATAAAAGAAAAGTGCGATAAAATAAATTGCAGAAATGTAAATGCGATAAAGTAATTGCGAGAAAGTAAGGTGTGATAAAAGTAAATTGCAGAAAAGTAAAAACTGGAATTAAAGACCAGTAAAAACTACGAAANTATGTTACGCTAAAATTCTTCATTAACCGGCCTTTTGGATAATAACCGTGTGCCACGAGAGAATATATAATTCCGACGTAAAGGTACAAGGGGGTGTTTTCCAAAGAGTAAAACCAACTAGAGAAGAATTTAAAACGACACTTAGTAGTAGAAAA
>LUCG01067262.1:0-16745 GCA_001633085.1 Carthamus tinctorius | reverse complement strand
ATCCTTCGTGATCACGTCCACCGTAACCCAAGATGTGTGGCTGAGATTGCTACTCGTTTTTTCTTAAATGGACATGCTTCTCGTATGAACCTCCCTCTATGGATGTGTTGTTGAAGAAAATATAAATAAATGTGCCTTTTTGAACTATACAAAATATGGATGATGGTTTGATATTGAACTATTTTTTGTTAGACAGTGTAGGTGTTGAGGTAATTGATGGTATAACATGATTGTTCTATGTTGAAGTCATTGCCATTGCCTTTGCAAGCGAGTAGATTTATGTGAAGATCTTCAACCATCTTCAACCAGCTCTCTGTCTAAAGTCGTGGACAACTTAACATCAGAGGTGGAAATTTCCATGTGGTGGCAAAATTTAACTATAAAAAGTATCTTGTTCACAACATCGATATATATCATTTGGTTAGTTTCTTGTCTTTACATAACAGTTATTTCACGATCTTGAACCATCTTCAACAAATATCATGTGCGTGGAGTCATGGACTAAAGCAAGAAGAAACAGTAATGTTAAGCCCCAACAAGATACCAATGAACTAAATTTACATGTTAGCAAATAAACTAGAAACAAATGTTTACATTTTACTCCTAAATATCCAATAGATATTTGTTACTTCTAATAGACTTTTTAATACATAATCATAAAAATGCTTACAAAGGACAGAAATCCAATGATATGTGTTGGTTAGGGATTAATATAAAATTTAAAGAAAATCATCAAATGTGATTATGTACAATGAATAATAATCTTGAAAATCTACAAGGGTTTCAAAAAAAAAATGTTATTTTAAATATATTTAAGAAAGTAAAATTTATTATACAATGACAAGCCTACATAATTCTGAGTAAGATTTATCGGCTTTGTTTGATATTTCAAATTACCAAATATGCATCAATAAATGCACCTTTCTTTCCTTTACGATTATAACCTAAACATTGATTTCTTATACAAATGTTGGTACTAGAGATGATTATTGAATGATCGAAATCAAATGATCAGCTATATATGTATATGGTAAATCAAACACAATAATGTTGATATTTACATGAACTTTCTATAGGTCTTTTAAGCCTACACTTATTCATTTGGATATCATCTTTGGCAAGAAAGTAGATGATTTGATTGTCATGCAAATAAATTAGATGTTGGTTGATCAAAAAGATTAAAACTATTTTACTTGCAAATCTTTCGGCACTCGTTTTGTTCATGCCCAAAAGTCACCTGAAACAACATAATGTGAAAGGTATCAAGCAATACAAATCCTAACAACGCCTAAGAATATAGCAATACGGATTTTGCCTTAGCTACTATTTAGTGCAACAGTGAAAGAAGAATTCAACATTCAATGTAAAAAACGTTTAGTTCTTCCTATTTCACTCCCGTTTTGTTGCTTCTGATGTGACATTTTCCACATGATCAGAAATCGTTTATAGCTTGACAACTTGGCATTCACACTTTATAGGTACAAGATTTCCTAATCAAAATAGGTATGAAATAAAACGTTTGTTACACTAATTGAGAAATATAATCATGGTGACACTAAATAGGTAACCATGGCAACCTTCATTACATTTTAATGCATTTTGGCCTAAAGAATACCCAGAAAAGATTAGTGTTATAGCTTGGATTCTTCAAAGTTTGAAAATGGAAGGATATGGTTGAAAGAATTAGAAATGATAAAAAGGTCAACATGTGTACCTAATGGTTGCATAAAAACTAGTCTTATGTGTTGTTCAGAAGTGCTGAAGCTGAATTCAGATGTTAATCACATAACTACATAGCAAATGGTAGGGCAAAACTTAATACAACTCTTGAGTTGAGTATGTGGCACATGGCATGGCATGACACAGCATGGCATGGTATGACACGACAAGACAAGACTCAGTAGAACAAAAAATGCATATTATTTTTAGAAAAAGAAAATGCATTTTTTGTACCCCACCAAAACAGGTGGAACAAAAATCGGAGAGATAAGACAAGCTTAGTAAATTACTAAACTACCCATGTCGATTTAAAATCCTAAAACTTCTACAATTTGTCCAAACGCACCATTTTGAAGTAAAATCACCCTCGAATGATTATATCATGAACCTTGATGTCCAGTAAAAACAGATGTAAGAGATGAACTTTTCTCAAATACTTGTTAGGAATTTACTCACAATGAAAGAAGCTAAATCAGCATCTCGCAGCTCATTAAGCGTGAGAGGATTTCTTCACAGCTCGGTCGTTGATAGGGTTCAGCCCAACAATCTGAAAGAAAATACGATATAAACTAGTAAGTTGATGTAAGATCCAGTTGATTTGAATCTTGATAATTTGGAAATGCAAGAACTTTATATATTTAGACGTTTCTTTTTCTTTTCTTCGTATACGTTGCATACCTGCTATTAGGTTTCCCAAGGGACCTTCAGGAATTTCAAGTCGGGTTCCATCATGACCAACGGCACGAACCACCTGTAACGAAATTCACGAGATGGGCATCAATGTCATGGATTTCACTCTTGTTGATCGGTGCGTATATACTCCCTCCTTCCCAAAATAAGTGTCCACATTTCTGTTTTAATTTGTTTTATAAGACACGTGCTTTCCAATTTTACCGCTAATTATGAGATGGAGAAATTCATAACTCCATCTATCATAACTCCATCTATTGTTTAAGGGTGAAATTATCATATTTAGTTAATTAAAAAGAGTAATAACTATACATTTCTAAAACTTTGTGCTTTTTCATGGTGGACTTTTTTATTTTTTTATTTTTTGGGGGAGGGGGTCTTCCCCTGTTTGGATTTACCAGGTTTGTTTGATATGGGTTCTTGCATATATATATATATATAGAAAAGTTCAATTGCGAACCAGGTTTTCGGGTGTGAGGGACAACCGAGATGGCAACACCTGTCCCTGGGTGTCTGTATTCAGTATAAAAAACGAAGGTGAACGTTCAAGCATTATTCATGATGATTAATAAAACATTCAGAATGAATAGTACACGAATTCATGATCCATGCATTATTTATAATGAATCATGTATTCTTCATTCTGAATGTTGTATTATTCATCCTTTTAATACATTATTTCATGATGAATAATACATGAACGACACGTGAAGGTCTAGACACGTGGCGCGCTCTCCTTTGTCCTCACATTCCCGACCGAAACTCGGTTTTCATTTTATCCCAGCCCTGTATATCATAGTCAATTAAGCACACTTACTTGAGCTGATGGCACGCCTTCCCATGGCCTATGAAGAGTACATAGTTCCCAAATTATAACACCAAAGCTGAAAATATCACATTTCTCTGTAAAGGGTTCGTTGCGAATGAGTTCAGGTGCCATCCACTCTGGAGTCCCTGCAGAAGAACAATCTCTCATGTGCGTGGTGTTTAGTACCCGTGAGAGCCCAAAATCACAAATCTTCACTGTCCAGTGCTTATTCACTAAGCAATTCGCGCTTTTCAGATCACGGTGCACTATTTTCACTCGATGCATAGACATAAGACCCCTGTATGCAAGAAAAGAAGAAACCGTTAGTAGGAGTCATTTGCAGTGATTTCAGACAGGAAGGAACAATGAGAACCCTAATATGACAAAGAGGCTGTTTGGATTAAGTTGTCTGTATGGATTATGCTAAATTGTTGTTTGTTTGTTGTGTTGAATAAGTGTCTGTTCACCAACTATACATATTCTTATTTGTTATTTTGGATCATAACCATAAATCTGGTTGTTTTATATGCCTTCGCATTTCAAGGAGAACGATTCTTTACAAAAGAAACTTGCCCAGAAAGAAAAATAACTTATTGGTTACGGAAGTATTGATCTTTCGAAACCCAATATATTTGAACAGTTAGAATTGGAGTAGACTTGGTTGTAAGAATCTCATGTGTTCTAATCAGTAAGAAATTGAATACGCAAATCCTCCTAGCCATTATCCCACTGCAATAATTCTTGTTAAGAAGAACGCCCATGTTGTCGATTGTGCTGGATGTCTTGATATCGCTAATGAAAAGGCGAAACAAAGATTTTGTGACATCTAAAGGCAAAAACGATTTCTTGAGTGATGATGTCAAACGGTGGGGTTAGAATTGGATTTCCTGTTGCTGGCTGATCTGGTACTTTTGCCGCTAGAATAACTAATTCATAAAGGCTGAGCGAATAAGCTCTGGTCTTTCCATATAAGCCAAAACCAAGCATTGCTATATGACTTACCAAATAAGCCATATAGGTTATTAGCTTTTAATCCCATTAAGCCACTTCCAAACAACCCTAAATTTCCCTGAATTGAATTTCCATTGTTTGGTGTCAATGAACAACCTCTTTATCTCTTGAGACAGAGGTAAGATCTGTGTACATCTTACCCCACTCAGACCCAACATCCAGGTGGGATATATAGGATTTTGTTTGGTATGGTTTTTTATTAACATTTAACAAATGGATTTATTGACAGATGCCAATTAAACTAGATTCCAACATTTAGGCTTCTTAACGCTATTAACGGTGTACATATATTAACATCTAGGATGGAGGTATAATAGAACTCAAAGACCCATAGTCATGCTAAGGCCCTTTTACATCTTTCTCTCAGCTTGTCTTAAGAATCCTTAGCAACACCAATTGTAGATGCAAAGGAGCTTTGTTTAAGCTTAGGCTCTGATACCACAAATTGTAACACCCACAACCTTTGCAGCCTAGGACGAGAGGTGTACAATCCGGTAATCGATCAAAACTCAAAACATCACAATTCAAAGTTGTACTAAACTTCCCTAAATTAACAGTAAACCTAAAACAAAACTTAAAGATAATTGCAAACCCAAGATGTTATCGCTTGAAATGATCCCAAAAGATTATACAAACCCAATATACAAAAGTTGATCTCAAGTCCTTTATACTCCTAGTGATCCATACAAGGGCATACAGTGGCACGTGTCACCTATTATCTCTCCGCCGAAGGGTTAAAAAATTTATGTATATGAAAGGTGCAATTGTATCGTTTTAGAAGGTGCCACTATATGATATTCAAAAGCTCAAGAAGCTGAAACCGTAATCAACTGGGAAAAAAAAGAACTCTTAAAATCAACCGGAAAAAAATAGCTCTAGAAATCAACCAAAAAAACCGAATAAGTCCCTCGAAATCGATTAAAAAAAATTAAAAATCCCCCGAAACTGTGGAATTAGGCTAAAAAGACATTGGGGGATAGTGAACGTTGGTAAAAAATGAAGACATGTCGATAAAAACTATGCTTTTGTAATTGTTTTTTGTCTATATTATATAGTGCCAACGTATGAAAATTTTGAGAGGGGTATATTGGGTTTGTTCGTTTTGGTTTATAACGCTAAACAAGTATAAAGGTTTTCAATTATACCTGCATATATCACACAGCATTTTTAATCTCCTTCGCCAGCTGATTCTCTTTTTTAGCCCACTCACATGAATGAGGTAATATAGAGACCCCATGTCCATGTATTCCGTGATCAATGAAAAGTGAGGAGGCGCTGTGCAAGCACCAAGGAATAATATGACTGCATACAAACACAAAAGGAATTAGCGGTTATCAATGGCAAAAAGAAAAAAAAGAAGTAAAAGATGGCAAATTCCTCACAAGTCTTAACGCCATTTGGAGGTTTTAAACCAAGCAATTCGTAGTTTTACAAACAAGAAATATAAAATGCTAAAACAGGATCATTTTGAAATTAAAAGGAGAAATACCATTTGGGTGGCGAAGTCGACTGCAAAAGAATGAAAAAGAATCAGCAGTGTTTGAGACATGAAGGTGAAGGTACTACATGCATAGTGAAAAGGTACCTTAGAATGGACATCTCGTTGCAAAAATCTTCGATATTCTCAGCACTTAATTCCTGTTCAAGTAAGACTTTGATTGCAACCTCTATTCCATTCCAAGTGCCCCGGAAAACTTCCCCAAAAAATCCTATCAGATAAATTCACAGATTTAGGGGCAGTTTGGAGTTGCTTAATGATTTGGTGCATGATGGTTGTTTGGCAGTTGCTGAATGGTTTGGAGCAGAATGATTAAGAGGAACTTATGATATAGTGTAAAATGGAATATGGTTGTTTGCTAATTGTTTAGAATGAAATTAGGGTGTTGAATGGTTAAGGGAGGCTCAACATACAAAATCATTCAAAGGGTTTTAGAGCCATTAAGAGGCATTATTTTTCTGCCTCTTAATGGAACTATTAAGAGGTAAACAAACAGCCCCTTAGAATGTAAAAAACCAGAATATGATGGTGATGATGATGATGATGATGATGATGATGATGAACATATAAAAGGTAGATGAAATGGAAGCTGAACATAGTACAAACTCAAGGTTCTGAATATGATGGTGATGATGAACATCGGCAAAAGGTAAAAGGAAATCTTAGGAGCAGCTTCAACAGATTCTCTATAAGTCTCGAAAACGAAGAAACAGAAGTTAAAATCTCCAAAAAAAATGCATTCATTTTGAAGATTTGGCATTAAGTATATTATTAAAATATTCAATTGATTTAATATCCCATCAAACTTTCAAATAAACTTTACATGAAATGCTAACGCATTAAATTCATTGGCGGGAATAATTTAAAAAAAAAACATTTTCTTGCTCTTCAGCATTTAATTTGAAGACTTTTATCCTCTCTTTCCTATTTCTCCGTTTTAAAGAAAGTTTTGTAGGATCTGTTGGAGCAAAAAAACAGGTTCAAAATCTCCATTTTCTCCATTTTGGAGTATCTATTAATTATGCTCTAAAATCATATAGAGAACTCAATATCTCCTTAACATAGAAATAGTAATGCATACCGATGCCAACACGTGATCCAACCGTTAGTTCAGAAAAATCAATATTCCATTCATGGAAGGGGAACCATGGTTCGTTACCAATGGAGGACGATTCAATAAACTTATTCCACGTCACCACATCCAAATTCCCTTCTAATTTTTCTGTTTCGTTCCTATACTTATGAGGAGATGAGGGTAAAGAGAAGGCCTTCGGACAACTGGTTTGCCTCCTATGCGAAGCAGATGCCTGGAATTATCAAAAATGGCATAAAAAGTCAAAAATGAAACATGAAGGCATCGATATACAGAAAGAAAATCCATGGGTGAAAGATGTATTACATGGTTGACAACCTAAGAAACAACTCAGGATGAAAATGCAAACAATTCATCCTGAAAACTATAATGGCATTATGCAATTCTATATGATAAACAAAAAGAAAAAGAATACACGTACGTTATCTTGATGTTCTGGACTATTGCCATGATCATCAACGTGTTCCCTTGGAGGATGATTTCTCTTCAAAGTATCATTCATTGCTCGCACAACTCTACAGTTTAGTTCATAATAGAGCACTCATGAAAATTGCATATTTCCTTTGCTTAACAGAATGAAATTTAACTCATCTAATTTACCTGAAATCTATGAACGATATGAAAATTCAAAAAAAAAAGGAGCGAGTTCAAAGTTTATTCTGCAACTACCTCTATGAAACTACAACAATCTAATTAAGGGATTGATGAAGAAATTTAAGGTTTTAGCCATAAACTTCTCTAAAAGTATAATAATAATAATAAAATTCATTAATCAAGCACTCCGGCCTAAAATAAGTGTCCACCTTTCTAATTTAGTTTGTCCAAAAATAAGTGCCTACTTTAAAAAAGTAAGTGCACACTTCCCAATTCTACTTTTAATTATGAAATGTAGAAGTTCATTACTCCCTATAGCGGTAAGGTAGAATTGTCAATCAGTTAATTAGAAAGTGTAATGGTTACACATTTCTAAAACTGTCATTTTCATCATGGACATTTATTTTGGGATGGAGGTAGTACCTGAGAACTATTCTTACACGGTTGTTCGTAGGACACGAGTAATAATAGAAAAGAATAATGACATGATAACTCCACAATTAAAGACCAAACACCAAATTATAGCAAAAGAACTTCAATTATAAATTCCACAAGCACGCACTAATACTTTATAGATAAATAAGTACTTCATTTTTGGTTAACCTTTTTGAATCCCCTCAGAGCCATTGGAGGTTTGTCTCGCTGTTAACTTCAAGGCCCCATACAATTAGTGGAAGTGCATGCAAGTAGGTCTCGGACACCCACGGTTATCCAAAAGGGGTAAAATGCTATGAAGTTTGGTTTTGTTCCTATTCAGTGAAATGAAGATCTTTTTTCCTTAATCAATGTAACAAGTTTCAAAATTTCCTATTTAATGCAACAAAGTTTTTTAAATTTCTCAATCTACGTAACAAAGTTTCAAAAGATCCTATTTAATGTAACATTTGATAGCATGGATGTCAAGTTCATAACTCCTCCATAAACATTTTGTAAACGGGTATCCGTGTCATCAAATGTTACAAAATCAGCAAGTTACCGGTCAAGGGTACAAATTAGAGAAGTTAGAAACTATGTTACATCCATTGAGAAAAAAAATTATCTAAGAACACTATATAGGAACTAAGACGAAAGTTCAGGTGCGAACTCATTTTTCATTGCAACGTGAGGACAACCGAGAGCATGACACATTTTACATTTAGTCTGAATAATACAGCATTATTCAAAGTGAAGGTTCATGCATTATTCATGGTGAATAATACAGCATTCAAGGTGAATAATATAGCATTCAGAATGAATAATATATTATTCACCTTGAATGTTGTATTGTTCATCTTGAATAATGCATGAACATTAACCTTTGTTATTCAGACTTAATGTTGGACATGTGTCGTGCTCTCAATTGTCCTCATGTTCACAATGAAAGATGAGTTTTCATTTGAGCTTGCCCCTAGGAACTAAAATAAAAACTTTGTTATATTTTGATGCATTTTGCCCAAGAAAACAAGTACATCACCAGTCAAGGGTACTAAAGTATCAACCTTACAATGTCATCACCAATTTCTGGAATCATGGTGGCACTACTCCGACGTCGTCTTCTGCGACTTCCTATCGGTGATGCCCCAGCAGACCTGGAGTACTTATGAGAGTCCATCAATTCTAATGGCCATTATGCATGGAAAACAAAGTGTATGATTAACAGAGATAAGTGTGAGGTGTGGGCCTGTGACGTGTGACGTGTGAGGTGTGACTTGTGACGTGTGAAGTGTTNGGGGGGGGGGGGGAGGTAAATGAAAGAGAGGGTGAAGATTCCTTTTCTAGTACATCCATCGGATCATCTCATCTTATGGTTGAGATCGATTTTTTTGTTCTCATAAATTGGGGGTGTTCTCATTTGACTCCACATATATATAGGGGGGAAGGTTCGGTTGAGAACCTTATTTTCGTTGCGAACCAGGGCACCAATGAGAGCGTGTCACGTGTTCGGGACATACATCACAAATGGAGTAACATTCATTAAGTATGTTGTAAAAATTCAAGTATATTATTCATGATGAATGTGNTTATATATATATATATATATATAGAGAGAGAGAGAGAGAGAGGTTCAGGGGAAAACCCCAAAAATATGAAAAACTAAGTAACACCTAGTAATCATCAATATGAAAAACTGAGTAACACCTAGTAATCATCGATCTGGACAGTATGCACCTGTGCATAATGTTTTTTGGTTTTTATGTACGTTTGCATGTTATACACATATGCACGTGTGCATGTTACAAATTACTTGTATACACATGTGCATGTCATCCAGATGGATGGTTACCAAGGCGTTCCTTCGTTTTCCATTTTTTGTTGTTTCCCGTGATCCTAACCCTATACATATAAGGGAAGGTTTAAATAAGAAAAGACAAATATGGTAAGAACGTAAGAACCAATGATTCATATATGAATCACCGGGAAAAGGAAATGTGGGTTTGCATCTTCATAGGTGAATAATTGGTAGAAGTGTAGGTAAGCAAACATGGGTTCACATGCATCTTCAAATGGAATTTTTTTTCGACTTTACCATATGAATCATTTATTCTTACGTTGCTACCATTTTTGTCTTTCTTATTTGAACCTCCCTCTGTGCGTGTGCATATATATAGACACACAAACTCATTACCATAAACTTTGCAATTCTTTGTGCTTCTAGGACGTGTCATAATTATGTAATGGGAGGGGGGTCAAGCAATGACGGAGATTTCAAGCCAAGAGAAGCTGCATATCAAGGAAGCGATTTCAAGGGCTATATGAAGCATTCATCAACTACTAGAAATGTGTGGAAGCATATGAAGGCCTTGCTATTATTGATCATATGACCAGTGTTTCTTACCCAATCTTTCATTTAGTATATATAAGTCACCAAATCCTCTATAAAATTTAGACTTATAGGGAAGAGTTGGATGATGAAATTTAAAACAAAAGTTGAATTCTAAATTTTTCCGCTTTATTGTTATAGTTTAGTTTGATTTATTGTATTCAATTATTAAACTTTTTATTTCATTGTATTAATTAATGTTGAACTTCACTCAATCAAAACCAATAAATTCATTTAAATAATTTATAAATCTATTAGTTTAAATAATAAATAAACACATATTATATATCACCTCTCCGAGATACAATGGGCTCGTTTGGTTTTATTTGGTTTGGGTTTATTTCTATTTAATAATATAAAGTACTAAATAATAAAAAGAATGGAAAGAATAAAGTGAAAAAGTTGGTTAGAGAGGTTGTTGATGTGGGGCTGAGAGAATATGAAAAAGTTCCAAAAGAAGTGGTTTCCAACAAGCACTAGATGGGCACTTTAGTCTTTAAGCAAGTGACATAGAACCTAAGTGAGAAGAAGAGGGCCATTTTACTAAAAGAGACATGAGGTCTTCACCAAACCACTGATTTCTCTTCCATAAAGCATAAAAAAACCCAGGTCCCACATTCTTTTAATAGCCAAATATTTCGACGGAGAGAGTCAAGGACGAAGGACGAGAGGGAAGAGAATGAGTGTTGACATTTTGCATGAGATGATAAATAAAAAATTAAGTATTAGAACCTTGATACTGTCATGTCATTTGCACACTCTCTGGGAGAATCTTTATGACCACCAAGAATAGATCTCCCATGCCCTCGAAATAAACAATGCTCTGGACTGAAATCAAAAACATAGAATAGACAAGTTGCAAAAAGAACACCTGAAATAAAGATAATAGGGAAAGTTGCATCAAAATGCAACGTACTTTGATCTGGTTTGTAACGTACTTCCAATCCTTTATCTCAAACATTTAACCAAAGTACGTTACCAAAATAGGAGTCACACCAATGTACGTTGCATTTGTTATTTTTTATGCATTCTCATATGTAAACCAAGTAACTAAATGTTTTCAGATGTCAAATCTGAGGTACAAAAATGAAGGTTCTAAAAGTACATTACACAAAATAGTAATCAGGCCAAATTACGTTGCATTTTCATGCAACTTTCCCAACATAATATGTTAATTTAAACTTTCATAGATATTAAATCATATGGATTTATACCATATTGAAAGCATCATATGAGTGATAGAAGCTAACAAATAAAGGTTATAAACTTTATTAGCCACCAACATCTAAGCTGGATTTATAATCAGTACCTCATATGCATTAAAATTTAAAGCAATTATGCCAAATACACAACTAAATTGCAGTTTCAGGGCATACTTTTTCTGCTCTTTAGATCACAACTTTAGACTTCAACACATCTTTGAATTACTTTTCCATTTACAATAACAATTGGTGTTTGTTTACCTCTTAACAGTTCCATTAAGAGGCAACCTCTGAACCGCTAAGAGGTAAATACTGTTTGGCAAGAAAAAGATCTGCCTCTTAATGGTTCCGAAACCCTCTGAATGATGTAGCATCTTGAGTGTCCCTTAACCATTCAGAGCCCAGATATNTATACGAGCCTCTTAATCATTCTGACCACTTAATCATCCAGCACCAAACCATTCAGCAACTGCCAAACAGCCCAGCATTGCCAATGCAATTTCATCCTACCTTCTTGAGTGATTTCAGACACTTCAATTTTAAGGAGTACTCTAGAGTATAAAGGATACCAAATGGAAAACAATTGGTATGAATTTTTTGTCAGAATATGTGGAACCCATTAGATTACTCTCCAAATGATCCCTTCAAGAGAGATCTGAGTTTCAATCGTATACAAAGGATAAAGGGTCCAAGTTTAGCCCATGTGGGTCTCCAACAAATTTCAAGTTTTCTACCTCAAAAAGTCAACAAAATCAAGGGTCATGTGTATGTGTGTGTGTGTGTGTGAGAGAGAGAGAGAGAACCTTGAACTGGGTGTGCTTTGTTCAGCAAGTACGTTCTTGTTGCGCCCCCATGCAGCATTTGCTACGTTAGGTTCGACATGTGACAAGCTATACAGAAAAAGTAAAGTAATAATTACTACAAATACTGTACTTGATTCAAGAATCTATAAATATCCCAAAGCTCAAATAACATAAGTTTCTCTTGGATACAGTAACTATCAGCTAATAAATATCAAGAAACATAAACATATTCCTTTTTTTTTTCAATTCCTTTTTAATTGGAAACTTATTTCCTTACCATTCATCAACACTTTCCGCAGCACCATGCACAGGACTATTTGGTTCAATAGGTGAATCACATGAATCATTCTCTCCAGAATCACCTTGACCGATGACATATACATGAGACATGTATACAGCCTTGGTTGAAAAGGGTACCAAGTGTCCTGGATACCTAACTATATCAACCAGTAATTCAGCAGAATTCAGCTCCACTATAACAGACACGTGCCTATGCAAATCGGTTCGCTCCAATTCTGCATCCTTAGGTAAACCCTGATGAGAGAAAAAAAAAGTAATAATAATCTATACCATATTATAAAACATTGATAAAAACTCTTAACAACCACTTCTTATGCATAAAGTATTGTTTATTGATGCATATTACTTAAAATTTCAAGATTACAGGTAGATTGTGCATAAGTACAACTTATTAAAGCTCAAGTTTGAATTCGTGTACCTAAGCGTGGATAAACATAATCAAATTACAAAATAAACGTCAATTTGAATATAAAAAATCTAACATATAATTAGGATGATCATTGAGTTCTAACAAAATACTTGCTTATCATCTTTATAAAAAAATAATATTAATAAACCAAAAATAAATTACTTTGTTATTAAACTTAAATTAAATTATAATAACAAATTTTGAATTAAAGAAATCACACAAAAAACGAGAACTTTAAATAGTTAATCCGATACTAATTTCGATATGCTTTTCTAAAATTTTATCATATCTTCAAATTTATATTTTATTCAAAAAATAAAAACATTATCGATTTCTCAAAACCACAAAAAATAATCTTATAACATCGATAAAGACAAAAAATAAAATGAAACATTGAAGTCGAGATGTATCTCGTTGAATTGCATGAGTACGGTTCTAGTCTACAAAAATTAGCTCGGGTCACAATGATATGCCAAGGCGTTTTGCTAAAATGCACCCGTGGCAAAGGCTTTGAAAGGATTACTAAAGTAAGAGTCCATTCGCGTTCGTATCACATAACTATTTGAAGATAATGGAAACATAGAGATTGATTCTAGAGAGCTTACCACCATAAGCCTACAGTCAAGGCCAACTGTATCTGCAAGGACTTTGAAAAGAATGGCACGGGGATGACAAAAACCATGCTTTATTTGACCTAACATCTGAATACCCTGATTATGTACATTGTAGACTTCCTCCCATGCACCTTTCGCATAATTTAACTCCACATTTGGGAGTTTATAGAAGTCGCAAACCTACACAAGGAGACATCTTATCACAAATAAATTAATTAAACAAAATTCATCAAGATGACGATTCAATCAGGTGCAATTATTGTACTTCCTTTGTTACTCCATCAACACGTTGCCTAATCAGTGCATAAAAATCACTAGTGTTTTTGTACTTCATTAACCAACTACATCATAATTCAGAAAAACTTCCAAAATGAAAATTTTCATGTTATTGGATAGAAGTAAGATCACACACCAGTCCACCTATCTTTTTAATTACTGCAGCTGGGTTAGAAGTCAATCCTTTTGCCAAAGTCAGAGCAAGCTGCTGTAACATTGACACCTTCTTATCTTTATACATGTCGACAACAATAACATTGAGCTTAAATCCGTCTGATTCTAGGATATGAAGCTCTTCAAGAGAAGGGATCATGTCAAATTTCTCTTTGAGTCTTTTTTCCTACATAATGTGAACATCAAAAGTTTCAGATTAAGAAACAAGCATGTAAAGATATTCTTGTCTTAAGAGTATGGTCGGTATTTAACTAGATTGATATCATATATGTATATATATATATATATAGAAAAGGGTTCAAACGAGAACGCTAACTATTTAATAAAACAAGAAAAACTTCGCTCATGTATAAAATCACATGTGATTTTACACTAACAGTAAAAAACTGGCGTGGGTGACTTGCCATGCGACTTAAGTCGTGGGCAAAGTCGCATGAATCATATATGATTTTGTACGTGAATCATATATGCTTTTGTACATTGACAAAGTTTTTCTTGTTTTCTTAAATAGTTAGCGTTCTCATATGAACCCACCTCTCTCTCTCTCTCTCTATATATATATATATATAATTTTGGGGAAAATGTAAGAAAATGGAAAACTCAGGAACACCCTATACATTAGGATGGTATGCACTTGTGCATACAAGTAAATTAAGTTGTTTTTTGGTTTTTATGCACATGTGCATGTTTACAAATTACTTGTATGCACAAGTGCATACCGTCCAGATGAAAGATGAGTTTTTAGCCGAACTTTCAANCACACACACACACACAAAAATAGGTTATATAATAAAAACTAAAAAGGTAAAAGAAAAGATCAAATAGTGGCTTAAAGAAAACAAGCATCGGGTCATGGCATGCCAATATGCCGTGATGGTTAATTGGAGCAAACAAGAAAATAAGAAAACAGAAACTAAATTTTATAGACGCTTGTCTTTTCTCAATTCGATGCATCCAAGAGCTACAACTACAAGATACAAAACAAATTTATAGTGATGAACATTCAAATCTGTAAAGATTTGTAATTGACCATATAGCTAGCAGAGAAAACCCATATAATTGAAATATTGGGACAACACCCAAAAAGACTAAAAGCCATATGCATGCTTTAAGAGGGTTTTGATCAACTTACGGGTAAAATAGAATAGAAACCACTAGGAATTGGCTCAGCAAGGTTTCCAGTAGACCAAAGGAGTTGTGCAACTCTCTGTGCTCCTGAATCCCCAATCTGATGCTCACTATGCATTTTCTTAAATTTAGAAGCCATATCCGAAGCACCAGATCGATTTCTTCCTGTGACCTCAGATTGCAACCGTGTAGAATTAGTAGGCAATGATTCATTATGAACACCATCTGTATGTGTTTCCTCCATCTCCTTGGCAATTCAAAGCATAAGATCATTTTGCCCCACTTCTTAGCCCATAAACATTAATAAACTCCTACATGAACTCCTTTCTACAAATTTCTTCACTGGGTACCTAAGTTTCTTGGTTGGAGAGATCAAATGACCTGCAAATACATAAAATTCACCAATAAAAACATGGGAATAAAACATTTAATCTATGTATATAAAAAGGTGAACAACATGATGAAAAAGCTAAAAAAAATGATCACCAATAAAAACCATCTTCAGTTAACCAATATAACATGTAAGTAAACATACAAAAATCATATAAAGCCTTGTTTTTTTTCACCTTTACAGGGATTGCATTTTCACAAACACCTAGTGTGCACTAACATTTTCCCTCCCAGAAAAGGAAAACCGAAAATCAAACAGCCATTAACAAACGTTACCGAAATACCAACAAAAAAAAAGGTATTCCAAGATACCATTCAATGGGATGCAAAGCAACGAGCAAAAAGGCGAACAAGATCATTGGATATTAAGAAAAGAAAGAAAATTTAATGGCGGAGAAACCCATTGCGAATATGCATATATCATCTATGAATTACAAGAAAGGATAAAGGATCGAATTTACCAGTAAACCTCCAGCCATTTGAATCGTCCAACAATGTGTTCTTCAAATCAGATTTACTGCACTCTTGTTTTCCCCTTGTAGTTCGTGATGATATATGCTTAATTGCAACTCTATTAGAGAGAGAGAAGGAAGTGTCAAGTTTTCTGTTAATCTTGCAAGAGTAAAGTTTGATTTTGGTCCTTGAGGTTTGATGAAAAGCTTGAAAGAACTTGAACTTTGATAGATTTGTTAACGTTTGTTGTGGTTTTCGTTTTGTTCTGAAAGTGATCCTTATTGCTAGCGAGGGGCACTATTGTCTTTTTACTCTTTTTCTTTTATTTTCTTTAAAAAAAAAGTGTAATGTATTATGTTGTATTATTTATAGATATCATATTAATAGAGGTGGGTTCAAACGAGAACCATGTCAATTAAAGAAAACGTGAGGATGAATCTTAGCTACACATCTTCAGTTACGGTGGACTCGATCACAAAGGATTGACGCGATTCATGGGAGAGTGGAGATTATCAAAGGAGGGTGACCTGGTCAAAGCTGCCTTTATTGATCGGATGAGTGGCTGAGATTCGTCCTCACGTTTTCTTAAAAAACTATGTTTCTTACATGAACCTTTCTCTATATTAATAATGTATGATATTTAGGGGGAATATTGCCACGTAGCACGATTTTAGTGGTCCTCACGTTCACAACCAAAAATGAGTTCACATTTGAACCTAACCTATATATATATGGGTTAATTACATGGGTGTGTATCGAACTTGTCACGTTTTTTCATTGTAT